>JAWRVF010001064.1:0-115619 GCA_036785485.1 Physcomitrellopsis africana
TTTATTTTGTAATAAACTATAGATTGGTCCAAATGGAGGCTGAGTTCCCTCTTTAAGGTCAATTGAGCAATCATATAGACAATATTCAAAAAGAATATCTACATTCTTTTTCTCAAAAACATCTTGATAATCTTAATATTGACTTGAAATGCTACTTGAGGTCTTTCTACCATCAGAAATGGATGTAGCATAAATAACAAAAGATGATCCTTCTTTTGTTACATTCATAAAAACTTTTGCACCTACAAATATGGATTTTATTATACTAGATTTATGACTTTTAACAAATACTTTGTATAAAAAAAACACTGAGGCTCCTAAATCTAACAAAACAAAGACTTTGTGATTTTTAGGTCCAAAATAGATATCTATTATAAAACAAGGACATGGTTCTAAGAAGATAATAGGACCTTTACTAAGAATTGTACAAGATTCTAGCTACATGATCTCTATTGTAATTGGACAAACTCATTTCCTAATATATTGTCATCTTTGATAGCTATACTTCTCATTTTATAGTTGCATTATTTTTTTGGACAATATTGAGTAGTGTACTTAGGTTCTCTATAATATAAACACAATCATTTTTGATAGCTACAAATCTTTTCTTATTCAGTGAGAAGTTTAAAACATATTATATCAATTTGAATGTCTTCTACTTCTAAATAAACATATTGAAAAGATGTCAGTATTACTATTATTTTATAATAATATTGAAGCTTTCTTATGTGGTTTTCCGATCAAAACTCAAAAAATTGATTATTATACTTCATAGCAAAATCAATTGCTTGACTCAATGTCTAAGGATTAGGTAAGTTGAGAATCAATTTCTTTATCTTATATTATAATCTATAGATAAATTGGCTAATAAATGCAACATCATCTCACTTGATATTAGTCTCTAGTTGTTAAAATTGTGAAGCATACGATATTATTAATTGATTGTTTTATGGGAAGATACGGATTTTATTGGTTGCAATACAAATTGCATCATGTTTTCCATACATGAATCAAAACTTTATTAAAAATGCCTCCAAATTATCCAATATTGAATTACGTTGTTCAAGAAAAGATGAAAACTATGATAAAGCAGAACTTGAAAGTAGTGTTTTAATAAACCTGACTTATAACCCTTGAGTTAGATAACTTTGGGATTGAAGTTCAATCACCAATTATACTTGATTGATGAATCCTTGAAACTTAGATCTTGTGCCATCAAACTTCTCTAGCAAACTAATTTTTGGTTCTTTGATGCTTAAACGATGTTCAATTATAAGTGAAATAATATAGCTTGAAGCAGCTATAATCATCTCTATATCTTCACTTCTTGCTAATCTTATTGCTTTTTGTAGTAGTACATTGAATTGATGCATTACAAGCATTAATTTTTTCATTTGTTCTTGTATTTGTGCCATTACGCTCTTCATTTCAGCAATCTCTGCCATGATAATATAATGGAAAGAAAAAAAGTGTCTACTTTCATTACAAAATAAAATACTCAAGAAGAAAAGAAAAAAATTCTAGGAATAATATGAATTTAGAAGTGGATAATCTACAACTTTTAATATGCTTATATCTTATTGAGAAAAAGGAATAATCCACTCTTAATTAAGAAAAGACAAAGCTCTGATATTGTATCTTCACTCTTATCAATCTATCAAGGACATGAATTGAAAAAGATACATAAATTAATGAAAATTATATTAAAAAAAATGATAATATAGAAATAAGAAAATATATATATTCAAGAAAAAATTAGAATGGCTATTGCCAAAGATTAGAAAATATAAAAGATTCTTGAACTAGACTAGAGATAAGAAAGAAGTTGACAAGAATGAAGAAAGCTTCACTCTTGTCTCTATATATACTATTTATCTAAGAGCTATTTGGCGGTATTTTATAGGACCTCTAACACATGTCCAATTTGCAAGACACATGTCAAACTTGTAAGACAAGTTTCCTACATGTGAGCCACATATTTAGCTTATTCTATAAGCTACCAATATGTGCAATACATGGCTAGCTTGTTGACCAAGTTTCTAACCTACCAATCACCTATAGACATGTATAAAAGTGAATCCAAGTCTATGAGTTTTTAGGAAGCTTTTCTATAAGATATTATTAAGTTAATCTACTTTTACCTACTTCTATCTATCCATACTAACTAGATAGTTATTGGAATAAATCTTATGTCTGTGATATAGGATCATGTAGTGAAATATGTTGAAATTATAGAGCTTCTTATAGAACTCTATGTAAGTGGAGAGCTTTTTTTTTGCATCATAACCAAAAGGCATTACAACAAGTAAGCTACTAATAATTTGTTCAAAATTATTGTGAATATGGTATACATATGCCACACCCTAAGCATGTTTTATAGGATTTTGAAGCTTAAGAATTTCTTATTGTCCAACAAAGGTGAAGATGTCCAACTGAAAGTAACAAACTTAGATCTTTTGACCTTCTTTAAGCTTGGTGAGTTTTTCCATGACATTATTATGAATGCATATTATGTTGTTTCAAAGATCTTAAGAAGGAATTATAGACTAGAAGTTGATGTATGGAGTGCCAACGTGATTGTGTACATTCTATTGTGTAGAGTTCTACCATTTTGAGCTAAAATAGAATAAAGAATTTTTGATATTGTGTTAAGAGGCCATATTGATTTTGAAAGCAATCTATGGCCGGAAATCTCTAGCAAGGCCAAGGACCTTGTAAGAAAGATATTGAATATGAATGTGAAGGAGCAGTTAACAACATATTAGGTATTGAACCATCTATGGATGAAAGAAAGAGATGGTGCTTTTGACACACTACTTGACAATGTAGTATTGACTAGGTGGAAGAAATTCTTTATTACCAAGAAGATAAAGAATCATGTATTAAAGATTATTGCAAAGAATTTGTTAGAAGTAGAAATTGTAGGATTGTAGGAGCTTTTTAAATTCATAGATACCAACAACAACAATATGGTGATATTTAAAAAATTCAAAGATGCTTTATTCAAACAAGGCTCAAAACTTCAAGAATCTAATATATATGAGCTAATAGAAGCAAAGAATGTACATGGAAATAAGACGATAGACTTCAACAAGTTTCTATATACAACAATGCATTTCAAGAATCTAATTTATATAAATTGATAGAAGCAAACAATGTAGATGGGAACAAGAAGATAGACTTCAACAAGTTTCTATCTACAACAATGCACATAATCAAGGAAATGGAGGATCATCTCTTTGTAGCATTCAGTCATTTTGATACAGATGGCAGTGGATATATTACCATTGACAAGCTGCAAGAAGCTATAGAGAAGAATGGAATGGGAGACACCTACAACAGACTCCTTCTTGTAAGGAAATGTCTCAATAAATGCCACCAAAAACTCCCAGGATTAATACCAAGGCTGTCATATCTCCTCTTTTTTATAAATTAATTTTGTTGTTTTTTTTACTACCATTGTCAAACTAGGCCTAGTGTGGTGTTGGTGTATGGAGCTTGATGGGAGTGCCTTTGGAAACTCCAATGAAATCATTGATTTCACCACAGGGTACCAAAATATCCTTGCCCTAAATTTATGTGTAAACTTTTTTTAATTTAAAAAGATAATATTAAACTGACTTAAATATAATATTGATTAATTCTTACATTTTGATTGCTGTGTGTCACAAGAGTTTTTTAATATTCATCTAAATCTGTTAAACTTTTCTTTAATACTACTAAAAATACTTCAGACTATCTAAATAAAAAAATCAAAGATATAAAATTCCAAATTTTAGGCAAATAGGAACTGAAGAAAGGATTTCTGAATTTGTTTATCCACATGAGTTGCTTGTTATTAAAAATATGTTTCAATTTTAAATATCAAAGGTCTTTTCAAAAAACTTCTTTGGAATAGAGTTCAAATATGAGTTTTTTTAATGTAAGAATTCATGAATCAAATTAAATTTATTATAAATAATAAAATCTAATAAATAGATTTAAAACTAATCAAGGGCAGTAGTAATCCAAAATAAAAGCAATCAATTATAAAACTTTGGTATGTTATTTATTAAATTTAAAAAAAATAAAAAAAATAAAAAAATCATATTCTTTTTGTATGTAAGATTAAAATTTTAAATAGGTAAATATAATGCATCTAAATTAATGCAATAACAACACTAGGAAGAAAACTACAAGAAATGAACAAAAGCTGAACATAAATGGAATAAAAATATAAAAAGCTCAAAAAACATAGGTTCTATTTATGATCATGACTTTGTAAAAAACAATTATTGAGAAGAACACTACTTACAACACATACCATGGCCTTTTTATAATACCATGTTTCTGTTTGTAGACAAATAAACATATTATGGATTTATTTCGTGCAAGAATTGAATAAATTTGATATATATTTTTGTGATATTTTGAATGGGATTTAATTTCTAGGTGACAAATACATAGCCAGTTTTCGTAGTCATCATCCCAAGAGGAAAACATAAGAATGAAGGGCTGAGCTGGCGCTTGTGGAAAAGTAGACCCGGTGAGACTCCACCGGGTGGGGGTCGCCCGGCGTGACCCGACCCGACCCGTTTTGAGTTAAGCATCGTCTCTCTCTGCTCTGTGTCGCCAAGCCTGTGCTGCATTCGCAGTTTGAGCAAAGCCACGCAGCCCATAGCAACTATCGGAACTGAATTGCCGCATCTCGCTCTCCCTGCAGCGTTTCTGTGCGTGCTTCTCAGTTCAGGTTTCGGAAATTTTTAAGAGGAGTTGGGTATTTCGTTGAGGAGGTTAATTTGGAGGGCCTTGCGCGCATTGGGGCATCATGTACACAGGAGGTCATCTGCCACCCAGGTTTACGCAGCCTCAGGAAGAGGATGTTGCTGAGGAGGTTGCTGTTTCCAGTCGCATCGTAGAGGCTCAAGACAGTAGCCTGCCAAACGTGTTGATAACAAATGACGATGGGATCAACGCCCCAGGATTGCTCGCTTTGGTTGCCGCTTTAATCGAGGATGGGAGCTGTAATGTTTTCGTCTGTGCCCCGGATTTGTAAGTCCTTTCCTCTTTGGAATTCGAGAGGATTCTAGATATACTAGAGTCAAGTATGGCAGAATATGCAGGAGGGCTGGGTGGGGGTTTAGCATCCAGGGTCATCCTTTTTCGCACCTGTGTGATTGAATTTTTACGGGATTGTTTCCAGTTTCGAGTGAAAATTGATAGGAACGAGAAGACAGGTTTTTGATAAATTTTCTGTCGAATTCTGACGCAACTGAAGCCCACGATCTTACTGTAATTGCCATATTTTTGTTGCAGAGAAAAGTCTTTCATGTCTCATAGTATTACACCTAGGGCTATTTTAGAAGTTTCTTCAGTGAACATTCCGGGAGCCACAGCATTTGAAACCTCTGGTAAGTGCTTGGAAAGTTTGTTTTGCGTCGGAATCACCTGCTACTCATGTTTAACGTACGTGGGGAGTTTTAAGTGAAAGGGCGTCCTATATGTTGATCATCAAAGCCTTGAAGAGACTCTAATTTGAAAACATGGTTGGTATGTTTCAGGCTTACTGCACCATTGATTTGTCTGTAATCCGTTAATAGTGATGCATTATTCATTTCAGCACTGCTTATGATAATCCGTCGTTGTCCTGCACAGGAACCCCAGCTGATTGTGTCTCTTTGGCTTTGACGGCGTCTATTTTTCCATGGACTAAACCGACCTTGGTAATATCTATTTTTTCTACCATTCAACGAAGTTGAGGAGTTTTGTCGTAGACCTCTTGGAATATATTTACACTGTTGAGCAGAAATCCCTGCCAATAGTTCGCATTTTCAGAGTCTTTCGATCAGTTTAATGTCAGATGGCCATATTGCCACGAGGATAAACTAACGTCTCAACGGTGTTGGACATTCAGGTCGTCAGTGGCATTAACAAGGGCTCCAACTGTGGTTATTACATGTATACCCTTTTAATTCTTACTGTGCTTTCAACCTTGCTTCTTAAAAATGGTCACCAAGTGCTCAGGATGCATCTTTTTCCTGAGATGCCTTGTTGTGCTCCTATGTATGATCATTTACGGTAGTTATCTTGAGGTGGAAGAACATAACACGACCCTGGATGGAAAGGTGTGTTGATCCTATTACAACATTCAGGAATGCTGTTCAACTGTAGAGGTTGTATATTAATTACGAGGACTGAGAGTGAGATGATATGTGCAGTTTCTATTCAGGTACAGTAGCAGGAGCACGTGAAGCATTTATTAGCGGTGTTCCAGCGATTTCAATTTCTCTAGACTGGTACATCATGATACAAAATTCTTTTACATTGTGCGGATTTGCAATGTTCTTGTATGCAAGCTGAATTTAGCATTATTGATCTTTTCTACGATGTTGATGTTTCATGTGTGGATCTGGTTTACTGAAGGAGAGATTTTGAATTCGCTGAGTAATACCTATTCAGGTGTTCGCTGACGTCTTTTGTACATCCAGGAAGAGAGGCAAAAGCAATGATGACGATTTTAAATCAGCAGCAGCTGTGAGTCTTCCTTTAATAAAAGCTTCACTGCGAGACATCCAGGGAGGAATATATCCTAAAGGCTTCTTCTTGAATGTTGATTTACCTGCAAGTCCATCGGAGCACAAGGTAAACTTACTTACTAATGCCAACCCACTTTTCACCGTAGGTATGTGTACATTGTTCCTAGCATGAGCAATGTTTATTGTCTTGTCAAGAATGCAGGCGCTTAATTAATCATGGTAGTTACGTTCTATAAAAGGTCTGATTTCTGTTACAGCCTCCTCCTGTTGGATATGTATGACATGAAAATTTGTTAGGTCTTTAGTGCTTATTTTAAGAATAAGGGACACGAATTCTGTTCGTGCTGTGAGGTGTATCTCGGTTACTTGTGTAGTCTTTCTGTCTAGAGCCTCATCTAGTGGGGTCATGAACCTGGCAGGGGTACAAGGTGATAAGGCAAGGTACTTTTCTCCTGCCTTTAAAATGGAAAAAAGTGACACAGGAAAAACGTATGCAAATGTTGAAGGACTCGGGTATCGGTTTGCAGATGGCACAGCTTGGACTTGCTGCCTCTGCCGCGGTATGAATGCACTCTTAATTTCTGCAACTCATCATGAACGGGTTACACCGTCTATTTTTGGTTTAGCTATTTGCAGTTTCAGGAGCTCTCATGATTAGTTCTAGCTTACTTTATTGCCAGGAGGTCAGAGGAATAAACTGGCGTGCGGCAGAGGAGTAAGAGAGGCTCCTTTGTGTCATAGATGAGCATTTTCAATGGTGTTTTCCGTGTTGCTGATGGACGCTGTAATTTGTGTGAGTAGGGAGCAGCCAGGCGTGCTAATTTCAAGAAGCAGAATCTTGATGTCGAATCAGTAGGGGCTAATGAAGAGCCTGACAAGGAGCCCTCTCCAAGGATGCGTTTTCGTCTAGAGGTAAGTCCATTCCACATCTCGCTTCAAGTCAGAATATTGTAAGGAAGCAGATTTCGAAGTGCTCATCGTACTACTTTACCCTAGTGTTTGCTTGTGTCGGCAACTAGTTGCTATCTGTATTTCTTTGTTTCAGCCCTTAAGAATTCAATTACAGATTCCAACTTGAGGGGTTCGTTTGCAAACCTCTGATTTCTGTTTTTAATATCGGTGCACAGTGTTCGGAGCAAGAACTTGATGAGATTGAGCCAGATCACGATTTTGGAGCATTGCAACAAGGCTATGTACGTTCTAACTAATTCCTTCTATTCAGTTCTAAGTTTAAGAGCTGTCGCTATTAGGTTCATTGGCTTCTTTGTTGCCCTCCTTTAATCTCTAGTATAGCAGTATGTCTCGGTTGTAGGAGTATCCGCTTATATTGCATATGTTCCTTCGGTATGACTAGGCTTCTGAAACTTAATCTTTAATTTTTCCTCATTTTTTATAGGACTTGGAACTTGATTTTTTTTGGATTTTTTTTGGTTTTTTTATTGGATTTTGAATACCCGTTCATTATCAGTGAATATTTTTCGTATCTTGATCTCGTGTTGAATGTAGGTTTCAATAACAGCTCTTGGTCTGGATACCCATGTGGAGGCCATCACGCGTGCACAAGTCGAGGATTGGGTAGCTGGTGTAGCTCCCTCTGCTCGCTAAGTCCTACTCTAATGTGAAGCAACTGAGGTGTTCGATGGGCTTCCTTACCAATAGGCTCTACTATACTTGGACCAATATCTAGCAAGGAACCTATTCAAATCTATCCGCTGGGAACAACTTTGCACTGCATGGTAATTTGTGATGCTTTGGCCTTATCACTTTGACAGGCATAGTCCCTCGACTGGCTCTGAAGCGTTGAGATGGGTTCTCGATCGTCACATGAGAAAGTTGTCGAAAGTTCTGGGATTGCTAGAGGCTCATCATCTGCATGTGAGAATGTGGTCGATCTTGTGAGCATGTTATGACGGCTGGGTTGTGCTATTGTATCACAAGCCACCGTTGGTCAAATTTTTAAGCTCAAATTTATTGTAGCTAATGTAAAAGCTCTAAGTACTTTCGCTGTGTGCTCGGCACTTGTGCATCCCACTGATCCTTTGGTTAATGTTTTTTAATCACAACGCCTTTGCAGCCTTTTGCAGGTTGTGCCATGGGAGTCTACTCCTAGGTGACTTTTTTTTAAGCCACTTGTTAGATGTCTATTTCTTATTATTTGTAAGGATCTTGGATCACTTGAGAGTGTAATTTCTGACAACTTTTGAATATGAAATTTGGGATGTTGATCTTAGTGACATCCATCTCATACTATGTCTTGTCTCAAGTTTCTTTTTATCATTATATTGTCTTCTTTCATCACTAAAACCTATGATTTTATTTGATGCTCAAAGTGACTATAACAAAATTGTGTAGATGAGGACATCTAAGCCTTTAAATTTGTTGTATTTTCTTATCTTACATCTTTTTGTATAGATAGTTGTTGAAGTTTATTTTTGTATTAGTGTTCTTTATCTTTTACAAGACATTTTTAAGACCAAAACATAATATATATTGCCAATATGTAAACATTCTTAAAGATAATTCTTTTGATATTAAACAATCTTCTTTTAAATCAACTTAGGAAAAGATTTTGTACGTGTTGTAAATTGGTTGGTGTTTATAAATGATTCATTATTCACTTAAAACAAAATATCTTTATATACTTATTTTCTTATTTTTTATACTTTATTTGGACTTGTTTAAGATAATTCATTTGTGTTTTAATTATGAATAGCTTTTTAGCTATCCATGATGCTTTCTATTAATGAAGAATTCTTAAAAGAATTTATTCTTCACTCTTCCATCAACCAAGTCAATTGATCATAGTGTATTGAATCTATATGCCACTTTAAATGTCAAAAATCTTGACATTATTGTGGTAGTTTTATTTTAACTAAATTTTGTTATTGGCAACCATTCTATCCAATCATTGTAATTTATAGCCATGTAATATTTGAGGCACATGTTAAGAAATTTATTAATCCTCTTAATGTTGTTATTACCTTCTAAATATCAAATAATTGTCATATCACCTTCCTCTCTACTTTTCTTATTGTGTGTTATCAAAACATATTAGAAAATTACACGTCTTTATTACTAATAATACTTTCCAACAAACTATATATTGCAAATTATGTATTAAAGTATAAGGTTTCTACTACATTTGTTATAATTTGTGTTTTAAAATAAACCTAACATTTTTACTAAAATTACTAGCTATAACTAAGATAATATTAAACTTTTCATATTTTAGCAATCTTATCATAAAGTCCAAAAATATATACCAAAAAGATAATATTTTAATTTAAGTTGATTGATGTATTTATTTACTTGACATATCATACAAATTTTGTGATAAATTTTAATATTATAAGATTAATTAGCTTCTATTTAAATTTTTTATTCTTGTTGGCCATTAGTCTCTTATTTTGCATAAGTACCATGCATTTTACAAAATCATTGACATTTTTATGTCTTTTAAAAATTTGGTCAAATTTTGAATGCTTGAAAGCTTATAATGATATCAAAGTTTATTCTAAATATTAAAAAACTCTATCATAAGAATTTTTCTAATTTAGCATCTCATTTTTATTTGTAAGTAGATCTAACAAAGAACTTTTTATCTTAGAATAATTTCTTATAAACTTTTGGTATTAATTAACAAACTCTAAAAAAAACTACACTCTCTTTTGTATTATATAAGTTTTTTACTCTTTTGTGATAATAAATTTTTTAGAATTAAATTATATTTTTTACTTATATATTATATTATTAAAATGTAAGTTTATTAGAAAAAAATAAAAAATAAAAAATAAAACTCTTTAATATATATATATATATATATATATATTATTTATATTTGTTATATTTTTTTAGAATTAAAATATTTCAAAGATATCTGACTTTTTAAATTAATCACTTTTTTGATGGAATACTAAATTAGTTAAAATGGTGAATGTAGCTAGTACATTAACACTATCATTTTGACTACCTAAATGAATAGAAATAGATAGAAGTAGATAGAAATATGTTAGATAGATGAAATCTTCTTCAAGAAATACTAAGGATGTTTTCATGATGTAGATTAGATCTTTGGATGTCCTTAAATAAGCCATGTGGCTATAGAAATTTTTCCTAGAAGTTTTTTATTATCTAAAAACCACTACATAAGTATCTTACAACTTGACCCACAAGCTTCATGGTCCTAAGAAAGATTTTGCATGGCATTTTTATTAGCTTAAAAGGATTCATTCTTCACTCTTGCACCAACCAAGTCAATTGATTATAGTGTATTGAATTTAAATATTGAAAATCTTGACATTATTGTGGAAGTTTTATTTTAACTAAATTTTGCTATTGGTAGCCTTAGAATTTTAGCATTTGTTTGAACATACTAAACTCTATATTCCTCATTAAGGCATGAAAATAAATAAGGGTATGAAAATAAGTAACAATTTTGCAATAAGAGTTGTTATAGTACCTAGTGTATGTTTTCTAGTATCTAAATTGTAATAAATAAATATTTTTACTAATAATAGTGCCACTTTAAGTTTGTCTAAAGTAACACTTAATTAACTCTTATAAGATTCTATTTTGTAACTAACACTTAACTAACTCTTATAAGATTCTATTTTGTAACTAACACTCAACTAACTCTTAAGGCATTTACATATAGAAAGAGCCATCTTCACTTCTTGCATGAAATGGATTTTTCATTTTATTTTCTTAAAACCTTAAAAAACAAAAAAACAAAAAAAAATCTACAAATTTGGTGAAAAAAATGTTTAAGAATGGACAAAAAAAAATAGCATATCATTTTAGTATAAACTACATACTATTTCAAGATACAATCACAACCCCAATTTTGCCGATACATAATTGACAAATTAATTTATGAAAATCATTTCATCTATTCGCACAGTTACTTTGGGTACCGAAAGTGGCTGTTTCTTACTGAGAAATTTTAAGGTTGAATGATGGCCTTGAAAAGCATCAAATTTTGACCTCTTGAAAGAAGCGAATTTAACACATAGATCTGAGACACTGCCATAAACATCAGATTTTTGTCCGAAGCTTCTAGAACAACTCGAAGTGCAAGCGAGTGCTGTAGATCACGCATTTGGTGCCATCGTTGGTTCTCTGTTCTCATCTTCACTGTGGGCCTGTGAGGTTTGCCACCATTGCAAGCAGAGTCTCGTGGAGCTCACAGGACATCCGGGAGGGCTGTGTGTGGGCGGATTGTTGCAATGTCGGGCATTATAAAGCACATCCTCTTGCTGAAGTTTAAGGACTCTATCAGCCCTGACGAGCAAACCGCCCTTATTCAAAAATACGCGGCGCTTCCCAATTCCATCTCCGCCATGAAGGGCTTCGAATGGTAATGTAGTACTCAGCCCCCCTCTGCTCCTCTAGATCCATCCTTGCTTGTAAGTCCCCACCTTCAAAGGTCGTAGAGCTGGTTCTCTTTTGCATCCCTGCATTGCCACTCAATGTTGTATCAATCATTCTCGTAGGGAATTGTCTTTTTTCCGTGTTTGGTTTACAGATGCAATCCCTTACAATTGGTTTGGATCTGTTCCACACGAATTGTAATGTGATTGCATCTGTTTAGTGAGTAATGGTGCTATGTAGGACTCAGTTCTCAGAAACAAGACGAATATCTACCACATTCTCTGGACTAGTTGAAACATTACATTGAAATGTAACAAGTAGGTCGTTTCTTTATATGCATTAGTTGCTCCGGCGAACCTTGCACAAATAGTTGTGAGAGTGTATGGATCCGACAGTTCTAGGAGAAAAACCCACAAAGGCTGACAGGGTGCCGCAGTGTGTAGTAACATGGTTAACATGTCGAAGTGTCGTTGGGTCTTTTTTCTTAGGGTTTTCAGTGGTTGCATCCCTCCAGAAGTATTTGCCATAATCCACTTGCTCTAAACACACAGCAACGCATGCACATGACTGCAGGGGCACGGACATCAGCGTAGAGAACATGCACCAAGGCTTCACCCACGCTTTCATCTCAACTTTCGATTCTCCACAAGGTCGAGACGAATACCTGGTTCACCCTGTGCATGACTCCTTCGCCAAGGAGCTGCTCGGAGCCGTGGACAATGCCCTCGTCTTCGACTTCAACCCGACAGTTACTCTCAAGGCGAATTCTTAGAAGCGTTGCTGCTTGGTCTTGTGGAGGATGCTTGCGACACCAGGTCTGTATACATCATGCTGGCAAGCCCAAAACCATCATCTAATAGTAGTAAAGTGGTGACCTCGGCGCCTTTGTATGCAGTTGTTTTGTTGAAACTCACCTAAATTTGTCTTGCGTTTCATCTCATCAAAGTAGAGTGATATACTAATATATTAACCTTGTTTTACACAAAGGTTGATTGATAGATTCTTTTTTTCTTTTTTTTCTGTCATTCTGTCATTCTGTCTGTCTATCTCTCTGTTTTCTTCTTGCTAAGAAGGTGTATTCATTCTTTGACTGTTGATAATGAATCAAGTTGTTTGCAATTGATATTTTCATTAGTTATATTTTCATTAAATCCTTCAGATACATTCTTTGAGTCACTGTTATGTATTAATTTTAATGCCAGCTTTCGCCAATGATTGTATAGCTTGGACTTTAAGATAATTATGTCAGATTTGTTTTGGAAGTTGTAACTGTGGTTCAATTTGATGTTTGGTTGTATGGAACAAAACTTATTGAGTTTTTATTTTTTTATTTTTTTATTTTTTAGTTTTTTTTGGTTTTTTACGTTATAAGTTTGGATTAAGTCTATGCTGGTGTGTGGATTTTCAAAGCCAATGGTAATATCCAATCATCTATAGATTTTGTTTTTATCAATGTTTTTACAAATGTTTCTATATATGTTTGAAGACCATGTAAGTACATTTTTTTATATATATATGAAAAAAAAATTCTTTCAATTAAATATTAAAAGTGTGTGTGTGTATATATATATATATACTTACATACATATAATTTTAATTTGTAGAATGCAAATATATTAGACATGAAAATTTATCCAATTATTATTTTTTATATGTAGTTTTTATTGATTATGATCAAGTTATCTTTATTGTATTTATAGATAATACTTTAATCAAATTGTAAAAATCATCATTTGTTACTAATTTTATACATGCTATGCATATATAAAATTTAATTCCTATTGTTAATAATTTATTCTCATGAATCATTATCCAATGTATTTAAATATAATAACATTTTGATATCATTAGATAATTTGCTTATAATTTTATAGACCATTTTATCATTATATAAGATTTTGAATTCATTACTTTAATATAGATTCAATTATAGTAGATTATTATTTATAGTAATATACTATAATATATTAAAGTTATTATTGTTTTGTTTTTTATTAAATTTATTATTATATTACTTTTTTATTTTTATAAATCACATCAAAGAATATTTTATTGAAATTTGAGATATTTTAATATAATTTCTCTTTCTAATTAGAATTTCTAAAGATTTATAAGAGAATTATCATTGGTGATACTTTAATATTATCGAAACTATTTTATAATGTTTTAGATACTTCTTTACTTCATAAAAATAAAATAAAAGATTTTTTTTAATAATACTATTTATGAGATTCATTATTCTTATTAAAATATTTTTAAAAAAAATCTGTAAATCATTTAATATCTATATTTTATTAATAGTATTAAATTATATTATATATATATATATATATATATATATTAATATTTTTTTCTTTTTTCTTTTTTAAGTTAATATTTTTAAAATAATAAAATAATATTATTTTAGAACCTTTAATTACTACTATTTTTGGTAATTTGTACTTTTCCATTAATACTTTCATATGTGACATCTTTTATATATTTGATTTTAATAGATATTAGTCATATATCTTTATCTTTATGTTTATGTTTAATAAAATATTTCAAGTCTTAATATTTTTTCTGGCCTTATTTTTATCTTTTTATAAAAAACTTATAATATTTATTTTTGTTAAACAATGTTATTTTTTTCTTCAATGTAGTAGCCAATATATAAATTCAAAGTTAATCAACTTCCCAATGATATTTAAACATAATAAGCACAAATGAAAATTTGATTTATCTAAATTCTATAAGTTTTATTGGATGGTCATTTTAGTTTCTTTAGAAATCTTTTTTTTACAAATAATATATAATAGGCCTATCTAATTTGATATTTTTTAAAGTTATTTATACTTAGATTTTTTTAACATAAGCTTTATTACTTTGATTTCTATCATTAAATATTTATTAGAAATCAATATTTTTTTAAATCAAAAAATTTCAAATCCAAGGTTGATTTTTTGTTATCAAATAGAACTTAGTAGCATTTTCTTGATTTCAAGCTACTAAGTTCTATTTGATAACAAGAACAAGTTCTATTTAATAACAAGAACTTAGTAGCTTGAAATCAAGAAAAGCTACTAATTTCAAGCTTTTCTTGATTTCAAATACATTCTATTTCTTTATAATATGGTTTTATAACTATTATTTAATTTTTTATTTTATTTTATTAATAAGTATGTTTAATTACTTTTTTTAAAATTAGAACAAGTCTATATTAAAAATCTTTTGTAGTAAAAACATAAAATAAAAAATAATATGATTCAAATTGTTAATTCAAATAGGTAGAAAAATTATTAATTTTTTTTTTGTTTATATTGTAAAAAACCAAACTTTAAAAATATCTTTGTTAAGAAACCATGCCAATATTTATAAGTGGAAAATTAAAATATTGTCTACAATTAATATAGAGAATTAAGTTATAAAGATTATATATATATATATATATATATATATATAAGAATTTGTTAGAAGTTAAGTTTTAGGTTGTTATAGACTTAAATAAAGGATGAATTTAAATAATAAAATATTTCATGAAATCCATGTTTTGTATTTTTATATCAATTTTTAATAAAATTTTAAGTATTGCATAGAATGCAAAATTAAGTCTTTACTTATATTACATAATTATATTTATATATCACAACTACAAGAATTTATATAATCTATTATAACTTTTTATTTTTAGATTTCTACATATGATAAACTTAGAGATTAATATTATAATTAGAAGAAATAATATTCTTGTTAAAGTTTGATGTAATGAAAACAACTTAACAAAGACAACAAGACTTTACAAAGTACTTGAGTGTAAAAGCACAACATTTAAAAAAAAAAAAAAAAAAAAAAAAACCAAGGCAAAAATACAATATTTTTCTCTAAGTCCATTTTTCTCTAAGTCTATACTTACAAGTGGTTGTAATATATATGAACAAAATGAAATGACTATTATTTTATAAGATAGATTCTAAGATTTTATTTATTTTTAAAATATGCATATTTAATTATTGTAAAGATATCATAAATAAATTGATTCATGATATCTTTATAGTCAACCGATAAAATTTGTTGGTAAATTCTAGAATTTATAAGCCATCTATTCAAATAGTATAAGGGTCTGGAATTTTTTCTCAGTTGAATGAATTAAGATTTAAATGAGTTATTCTCAATTATATCATAAATAGTGGTGTCATTTGATGTAAAGGTCAGTTGCATGAGTTGCCAAACAAAATCCAAGTTCTGCTACAATCAGGTCAGTAAGCAACTACTTACTTCGAATTACATTCGGTAATTGTAAAATGCAATAATTTAGTTCGCAATAACTCCACTATATGTATATCAAGAATATATCTGTTGTGTTTGAGTTAAAATTAAAAATATTTGAACACAAAAAAAATGTATATGTATATATATATATATATATATATATAGATAATGGTTGTAAATTGTAGAAGGTAATCTCATCAATTTCTAATCCACACAAATTTGGTGTAAGAACATGGTTCACAAGATAGAAATTGAGAATTCCACAAGATTAAAGCATGGAAACATATAACAGTTTAAAAAGCTAGTAAGCAATGGTCTGTTAGTACTAGCAAAGAATATTTTCCTACTTTAATAGTTTCTAACTACCGAAAAGCGAAACTTGTCGCACAATTGGCAATGACCACCACCAGCGTTTCTACCGAAATTCAGTGCTCTTTACTTAAGATCAGGAGATTGCAGAACCTGATCGAGGGCAGATTGAGGTAGAAAGACGCACAAGATTACCGAGCATGCTAAAATACTTTGGTGAAGCAACATTACAAAACAATTTAAAAATTTAAAAAAAAAAAAAAAAAAACACACACACACGAATGCTAGGCTAGGAGAAATACACCCTATTTGAATTCAAAGCTCCGCCAGACCAATTAATTGTCTGAGTTCCGGCTGTAAAATTCATCCAGGGTCTTGGCAGGTATACGACGCAGGAGCTCCCGAGGGAAAATTCGAAGCAATGACCACGCAAGATCCAGTGACTGGAAAATGTCACGGGTATCATAAGGACCTTGGGCAACAAACTTCCGCTCGAACTTGTCAAGGAACTCCAGATACAACTGTCAAGTACCAATTTGAAGTCATTATCAAGCAGACAGATCTGACTCAGTAAACTAAGCTCTACAGGATAACAGAGAGCATCAAATGATGAAATATCATAAACAGAAAATATGAAGCAACAGGTACCAGATCTTCTGAAGACAAGGCTTCCTCTCCCACCACAGCCTTCATGGCTTGCACATCCTTCCCGATAGCATAATTTGCGTACAACTGCAATGCATCAACATCTTGTCAAATCCAAACTCCTGATTCTCGCAGACTTCATTAAAAACATTAAACATTGAGGAAGTTACCTAGAATAAAAAAAATGTTGCATATTCCCAATGCTCTTACACGTCAAATTACAGTAGGAGATTAACGAAGTCAAGAAAACGAAACCAGCTTTTCCTACAGGTTCGAAGTCCAAGTCCTGAATGGATCTACTGGGAGTGACCAAAGTAAAGCTTGAAAATGTAGTATGCACCTGATTGGACACTTCGGAATGATCCTTTCGAGTCATCCCCTGTCCTATAGCACTCTGCGAGAGCAAACTAGCTTCATCAACATCAGCAATGCAACAGCTGAATTCTCAACTAGAACGTGCTATTGTCTAGGTTGACATAAATCCAACAACGAGTAGATAACCAAGTAGGTAGTACAAAAATACAAAGACGCCATCGTGTATAGCATAAGGTTCACTCTGTAACTTGAAAAATGTACTGGGCACGGATAATTATACTGAAGAGGAAGACAATGCTGGTAATAACAAACGCAAGGATATAATATAAGATCGCACCTTCATCAATCGCGACAGAGATGGCAGCACATTGATAGGTGGGTAGATCTGCATCATGATTATTACATTAAGATCAACTACAGGCTTGCAATCTTCCATCGTTAACAACCAAATGGGAAGAAGTAACTCCTATAATGCAAGAGGATGCAAAAATATGAGTACAGTTAAGCCTGGCTCGAAGTTTGAACCAATACCTGTCTATTTTGCAACTGCCGATCCACGTAAATTTGACCTTCTGTAATGTATCCTGTGAGATCAGGAATAGGATGGGTAATATCTGCAGAACATACGACATAGACGAGACTCAGCAACCTAAAGAAAAAAAAATCATAATTCAAAGAAACAAATTAAGGCCTGTAGAAGTAAGGGCACAAACAAAGTATCAAAAAAGGGTAGTTCTCCATTACTAAGTCCACTAATATGAGAAATTAGTGATATATGGAGAATGCAACTAACCATCGTTAGGCATAGTTAGAATGGGGATCTGAGTGATAGATCCTTTGCGGCCCTCAATTCGCCCAGCACGTTCGTAAATAGTGGCAAGATCCGTGTACATGTAACCAGGATATCCACGACGACCAGGTACTTCTTCACGAGCTGCAGAAACCTGTTTGCATAGTTAAGGATCAAAAGAATATGTCATTCTGACATACTGAAGGTGCAGACTTAAAACCAACAAAATAGAAAGGCATTTTTTTATAACACAAACATTTCAAAAACCAAAAGCAGAGTCGGAAATAGCATATCACAAGAGTAAGCAGATCTTTAAGGTAAAGACTGGTACCTCACGCAATGCATCTGCGTATGAACTCATATCTGTCAGGATGACTAGAACGTGCTTTCCACACTCATAAGCGTAGTACTCAGCAGTTGTAAGTGCAATTCGAGGTGTGATAATACGCTCAATTGTTGGATCATTAGCCTGAAAGTCCAAGAGGGTCACAAAATAAAATTCCAGAACTTTATCCAGGAAAAAGACACAGGGACTGGAGGAAAATTGACTTTGTGAAGTCCCAAAAACAAACGACTCTTCCATTACGAAAAGAAACTGGATGAAGTTCCATGTATACTCCGAAAATGTGGTGGAAATAGACGATAAAAGAAAACTGAAGATGTACATACCAAATTGAGAAAAAGTGTCACTCTCTCCATGGATCCATTTTCTTCAAAATCGCGTTTGAAGAAAGTAGCAGTTTCCATGTTCACTCCCATAGCAGCGAAAACGATACAGAAGTTGTCTTCTCCGGGCTCATCCTCCAAGAGATTTTTCTCCTTCTCCAACCGCTGGACAAGGCCAGCTTGCCGACAGATTTGTGCAGCAATCTCGTTGTGAGGAAGACCAGCAGCAGAAAAGAGAGGGATCTTTTGCCCTCGAGCAATAGAGTTCATGACATCAATCGTAGATATTCCTGTTTGAATCATCTCCTCTGGGTACGTCCGCTCACTAGGATTGATCGATGCACCTGTGATCAGATCGAATAGAATATTAAACATATTTACTTCAAATTTACAAAGGTTCCAAGAGTCTGCAGCTAATGAGAAGAATGTGCGCAGTGTAAGGGGAAGTACCTGAAATGTCCAGATAAGCTTCTGCGAGAATTGGAGGGCCGTTGTCAATAGGTTTGCCAGAACCATTGAAAATACGTCCCAGCATGTCCAACGAGACTGGAGTTTTCAGCACCTGAACCACAACAAGAACGAATTGCGGATCGACAATCGAATAATAATCACATGTCGGCCCAACCGCGCTCTAAAGAAAAATAGAAAATCATTTAGACAATGAAACTCGCAGGACCATAGTAACAAGTACAGAACATTTCCATTTTCAGTTTAAGTGAACAAAGTAAGCCTTACAAAATAAATTACAATCCTTTACAGTCAGATGCATTCAAGTGAAGTACATAAAGAACTGGAAAAAATATGAGGAGAATCAAGTTACCTCTCCAGTGAACTCAATGGTAGTGTGCTTGTTATCGATACCCGAGGTTCCTTCAAAAACCTGAAGAGAGAATGAACTATCAATCAGTCTAAGACCCTTTGCCAACCACTAATTGCACAAGTTCTAGTTAGGTTTCAAACGTTGACCTAGACACGATACATAAATAGAGAAATGAGTTTTACTGGTACTTCAGCTTTCAATGAATCAGAAACCGATGCAAACCTGCACAACAGCTCGGTCACCATCCACCTCTAGAACCTGACCCCTTCGACGCGTGCCGTCACCCAAACGAAGATTCACAATTTCTTGGTACTTAGGTCCCTGTCATATCCAATGCCACGGATTTTAGTTTCCGCCGCAACGAATACAAATTCATCGAGAAAAGATGATTGAAACCAAACGCGTACATCTTTCGGTGCGAACTAGCTAACCTTGACTTTCTCTAGAATGACAAGTGGCCCTGCTACACCAGACACAGTTCGATACTCTGCACAAAATCATGATGCACGTCAGAAGCTAAAAGAGCGATAAACGTCTTCAACGTCTTCAACCCCTTCAGGGTCCGCCCTCATGCAAATGTCGGAAGCTCTAACACACAACACTGCTAAGATTATACCAAAGAAACATTCTAAGCATGTGGTCATATAAAGAGTAGGAGCTACAAAAGCAAGAACTAGATGCTCAGTACTTGTCAAAGCTATCATTTCGAAATGAAAGGCACCATAGAATCAAGAGAGAAAGGTAGGTGATACCAAAGTAAGTTTCTAATGCGCATACCAAGCAGTGGCTGGCACTCGTAACCTCCAGTAGCTTCATCTTTGGCGACCATTTTAACCTGCGCTCAAGGGCTCCCCAAATGCAATCTTTTCAAAAACTACAGTCGGCTGCCCAACAAGAAAAACCCAAATTCAGAAAATGCATGAAATCTTTGATATAAGAAACTTTGAGATTCAGAACATCAAGTCTTCATATTATCCCTCGAAAAAGCGCTGAATAAGAAAATCAGCACTTACAAAATCCAAGACATAATGAAAGAGTCACCAAATTCAAAAGTAACCCTGACTTCTTCAATTCCCTACTTCGTACTCTATCTCATTGTAACTTCGAAACCCTGGAATCTGACACATCGAGTTCGTACTGCTACTCCGATCAGGATTTGGTGTTCAACACGAATTCCAAGCTAAAGAGACCTAGGCTCTTCAAAAAATAAATTGATAATTTTCAAGAACAAACATCCTATTGCTACATCCTCATGACCCTTATGATCAACTCTCTCTTTCATCCCCTCCCAATCACAGAAGCCGACATATAGTACTTCAAAGTCTCGAAGTTCCTGACACCGAAATTCAATTCAATGACGAGTCACATCACAACCATGGCATTCAGCAACAAAAGTGAGCAGTCACGGATATAGAATACGCAAAACCTTCCATTTACAAAAAAATCCAGAACAAACCTAGAATTCTTCAGGAAAATCATCGCCAGATCTAATACCGAGATCACAATAACAGTCCACCTAAAAACCAATCCCAAAAAGACGCATGTCATGATCACTCCCCTTCAAAAAACACACCCAAAATTCCGAATTCAAACCAATCCACGCACCGTGACATCCCCCGCATCAACTGATCTTCAATGCCCCGAAACCGCACACCATCCTAAACCCGCTCCCCAACTCAAAAATCAACCAAATCCAATCCTGAAGCGCACCGAGCTACAATCGCCGATTACCTCCGACACAGGTAACACTCAACGCCCCGCATGGCGAAGCTCAACGGAAAAGAACCCTGAAACCTCGGCGTATGCAACAAGACATTGACAAAGAGAGACAGAAACAGACAAGGCTGCCGCGAGAAGGAATGAAATAGTGCGATATTTACCTTGAAATGAAGCGGAAAAAATCAGCGACCGCGGCAGATGCAGTGAAGATCGATGCAAGAGCGATTGCGTCGAGGGCAGACAGCGCTGCGAGGCAGAGGAGCTGCTCGAAACGGAAGCTTGAAGCACGAGAGCTCGCTCGCCCCCTCTTTTCTGTCTCTCCTATTGCCAGACACGCTATTACCGGGAACCACCACGTCATCAGCCAGATCGATCAGCGTGACCGGTCGTCCTTTGGGCAAGAAGCTTGTGTCCCCACGAGGACGGTCTTGGGTGCGACTTGTCTGATCCTACTCTACCGCGCGATGCCACGTCGGATTTTGACAGTTGTTTTAGCCGCGGCTAGATTGGTAGAACCCTGTGAAATCCTACGTGGAAATTGATTATTTGACACAGAGGTTAGACTAGAATTATTGCAAAATCTTGTGATTTATTAGTTGATATCTCAACTAATAAACATTGTTTGAAATTGTTTATGTTTTTATGTATTTATTTAGGAAATTGTTAGGTGGATATCCCTCCTTTTAGTGTGTAGACACCCTTGTGCCACACACTCTTGCATACATATAGTAAAACTCTTATTTACACTAAAAAGTTTTAGTGTAAGTTTATAATAAAATATTTGTGTACAGTGGGGTGACATTCAAATTGGCGTTTTTGCAATTCCACAGATAGTGTCCACTCTGCTGCCAACTTTGACGCCCTCCTGAGGGCTAAAAAATTGTTAGTTTACCATGAAATTTTTGGCATAAGATCATCTTTATGTTAACACCATGTGTGCCAAATTTAAAGGCCATGAGATGAATACAAAAAAAGATATTCAAAATCTACCAACATGGGGTAGTTATGAGAAAAGTTTCATAGCTGCCAACTTTGACACCCTCCCAAGGATTGAAAAAATTTTATTTGCCCATGGAATTTTTGGCATGAGACCATCTCCTTGTTGATTATATGTGTAAAAAATTTCAAGTCCAAAAGATCCACAAATAAAATAAAAAATAAAATAAAAAATAAAAAATATTCCAAATCTACCAATATGTATAGTTGTGAGAAACAAACGGGAAAACCATTTCACTACTTCCAACTTCAATACCCTCCCTAGGGCTGAAAAATTGTTACTTCACCATGAAAATTTTGGCACAAGATCATCTCTATGTTGATAACATGTGTGAAAAATCTTAAGGCCAAAAGATGCATATAAAAAAAGATATTCAAAATCTACTAATGTATATAACTACGAGAAATAATTTGAAGGACATATTGAAAATGTCAAAATATCTTTGACACCTTGTGCTCCCGCATTGAACTTATCTATATGACTTAACCCCTAAACATAAATACTTTTCAAAAAAATTTGTAACATCTACATGTAGAAGTGTAGAGTTGTTTCATTGAGAAGAATCCACTCGGTTATAAATTGTGCATCATATACGCATCACAAAGTTTTCTCCTCTAAATATCAATTGAGCACTGTAATATAAAGAGAATGTTGTGTGTGATTTCCGATATATTGAATGTTGGGATGATAATGAGAGTAGAGAGAATGTCATGTATGATGCATGGGTGATACATGAGTATTGCATATTGATTGAGTTACATGGATTGAGTCATGTGATGCATGAGTGTTACGTGAGTGGAGTTATGCAGATGGGCAAGTTATGCACATAGGTTGAATTATTCACATGGATTGATTTATATACATGGGTTGATATATTTGCATAGGCTAATACATTCACATAAGTTAAGTTATGCATATGGGATAAGATACATGAATTGAGTGATGCATGTGGGATAAGACACATGGACTGAGTGATGCATGAATGCTTGTTAATGAAAGTTTAGGATCTTATTAGTATTATGAAAGAAAGTGCGTGATGGCAATTTTAGATGAAATTCATGCTTACATTATAGGTATGAGTGAGGGAGAGAATACAAGAGTTCACATTACAGCCATTGTCGGAATTTCTATTAGAATAATTCAGAGGTTAGTAAAAAAATTCAGAAAAGATGGAACTTACATGCACAAACCTTGCAGTGGAAGTCATGCTAAAAAGCTTAGTAATAGAGATATTTGTAGTATTTTGCAATACTTAAGAACTCATTGTCGCTCATCAGTTTCAGAGCTTACCAATATATGCCCTACTCAAGTGTGTAGACGTACTATTCAAAGGCTCTTACATAGAAGTGACATTTCTAGTCAAATTGAAGTCAAAAAACCTTTCTTGACACCTTGTCACATGTCTCAATAATTGACTTTTGCTCAAAAGTACCGTGGATGGAATGTAGAAGAGTGAGAGTGTATTATTTGGATAGATGAATCTACCTTTGAAATTGGAAAAAATTCTAAACAAATTCATATTTGGAGAATTATATATGAGTGTTATTCATCAAGTTGTATAGTTCCTATTTTTAAAAGTGGATGGACTTTTGTGATGATTTGAGGCGTATTTGCTGGAGGACAAAAGTCAGAACTTGTCTTTATGCCTAAAAATCGATGTTCTGCTACGGATTTTGTAGAAGTGGTCAATGATGGCAAATTGGTTTATTTTATGGATAAAGTTCCACAAAGACTGCTCATGGAAGATGGTGCATCCATCCATTGTAGCAAAATATGTGAAGAATGGAGACAAACACACCTTTTTGAGAAGCTCAATTGACCTGCAAACTCTCTCAATCTCAATCCAATCGAGAACTTCTGGAAGATTCTAAAAATGTTATGTAACACTACAAGATATGCCCTAGAAACTTAGATGCATTGAAGGTAGTTTTTGAAAGAAAGTGGAAGTTAGTCAGTGGTACAAAGCTCCTTCAACTATGTCATTCTATGCCTTCTAGGTTACAAGTAGTGATTGATACTAAGGGAGGACATATACGTTGGTAGATTTTGAATATCTTTTTTTATATGCATCTTTTGGCCTTAAGATTTTTCACACATGTTATCAACATAGAGATGATCTTGTGCCAAAATTTTCATGGTGAAGTAACAATTTTTCAGCCCTAGGGAGGGTATTGAAGTTGGAAGTAGTGAAATGGTTTTCCCGTTTGTTTCTCACAACTATACATATTGGTAGATTTGGAATATTTTTTATTTTATTTTTTATTTTTTATTTTATTTGTGGATCTTTTGGACTTGAAATTTTTTACACATATAATCAACAAGGAGATGGTCTCATGCCAAAAATTCCATGGGCAAATAAAACTTTTTCAATCCTTGGGAGGGTGTCAAAGTTGGCAGCTGTGAAACTTTTCTCATAACTACCCCATGTTGGTAGATTTTGAATATCTTTTTTTGTATTCATCTCATGGCCTTTAAATTTGGCAAACATGTTGTTAACATAAAGATGATCTTGTGTCAAAATTTTCAGGATAAACTAACAATTTTTTAGCCCTCAGGAGGTCATAAAGTTGGCAGCAGAGTGGATACTATTTGTGGAATTGCAAAAACGCCAATTTGAATGTCACTCCATTGTATAATGGTTTTTGGCACCTTTTTTTTTTTTTTTTTTTTTTTTTTTTCTCTTGATTAAATTTTCTAAAAAATTCATAATATATTTCATATAATTTTTTCAATCACTTCAAACTACTTATTGATTTCATTTAAAAAATCTTTTATTATAAATTTATCCTAAATTTTTTTATTATAAATAAGAATTTTATTATATATATATAGCGGTGTATGGTATGGAAGATGTACATGCAGTAAAAAGAAGGGTGTTAGTATTGTTGTATATCCAATATTTATATATAACTTGGTATTTATTGTTGGCTATCAAAATTAATATTTGATCCACTATTATGTTAGATTTCTTTCTAAATAATCATATAATTAGAAAGAGTACATTGCCACAACTATTACAACTACAAGTCTTCAATCATTGATTCAATTATTAAGATTGTAGCAAGGTGGCAAAACCTCAATCTACAAGCAATAAGCTCCTTGAAAGCTATAAAATTGGATACACAACAATACTAACACCAACATCAATGTTAGCTTGCAATTTGAGTCTATTCTTGTATCTTTGTACTTTGTTCACAATTCCAAATAGATACTACAATCTTTGCTACAATTACTACTACAATCATAAAATGTAAGATTGACACATCTGTAATCTCTTGCTAAATTTTAGAATTGAAATGCCATCATTTGGTGCACAAACAAGTGCAAGCAAACAAATTCATGATCTTTAATGTGGAGCATCACATGATGGAATTGAGGCAAGTATTATTGTAGCAACATTAGCCTGGTGGAACTCAACTACAACAAAAATTAGAGATGTAAGTGGAAGGGCTAGAAGAAAGCCGCTAAAGAAAAGATAATTGATATCATGGCTTTAGAAGATCAAATTGGAAAGTATAAGGAGAAACACTGGCTAAACGAAAGATGCAACATTTTGTATACCTCACTAAATAATTATCTAGGATTAATTATTTGCAGATAGTTAATTGAACCAATTCTTTCTACGCCTTTCTTTAATTTTTATTAACACTATTTTTCTTGCTTGATTATACATAATAAATATTGAGATAGAATAATTAAACATCTAAAAGGATTTAATCTTTCAAATATATTATTATATTACAAATTTAAAGAAAGTGTCCTATTGATTACAAAGGTAGTGTTGTTATTAAAATCTATTGATTATAAAAGTGGTATTATTATTATTATTAAGTATAAAGGTAAAATTGTTGTTAAAATCTCTATCTTTTTTGTTACCAAGAAGTAGTTGGTGTATTTTAAAGATTATTGTAATGTTACTAGATATAAAGAGGATTTCTTATGAAGAGTTCCATATTTTTTACAGATTAAACATGACTTTTGAAAATTCAATAAATAAAATTAAGTCATACATTGAAATGTTAAAATCCATCTGCAATTCATTAAGATGAAGAAGATTGATATTTGAAGATTGCTACCACAATTTTAAAGCAACCATGGCAAAATAATTTCAAGATGGAACTTAAATTAAGTCTAAAATGCACATGACTAAGCAACACCACTACAAAGAAAGTTAATAGAAGCAACATGATGCATATTAGCAACATTAAACTTTATATATGGAATAGAAGGAATCACAAGGAAGCTATCTAAAATGAACATACTAAGCTTAGAGATTCTTACATTCAATCTGCTAGGCTGATGATTGCATTGGCCAAGCAACGAGGCTGATGATGACAAATATGATATTAATTGAGTTGAAAAATTGAAGTATAAAACATCCATTGCAAGTTTACACATATGGGTTGTTCGATTATATTTTTTCTATTTAAATTGAAAAGATGGTTTTACCTATTTATTATAATATTTATTGATATATATGATGATATTCAACATCTTTATTGAATATGTTTCTTTTCACAATTTTTTCTTTTCACAATTTTTTCTTTTTAAAATTTAGATTTTAGATATTAAATTTGTTCTTTTTAAATTTTAAATTTTGAATTTTTTTTTCCAAATTTTATGTTTCGAACAAATTTGCCACTATTAGATTTTAAATTTATTAGTTTATAATTTTAAAATTTAAAATTATGAATTTTTAATTTTTAATTTTAGATTTTTATTTTTAAATCTAAAATTTAGATATCAAATTTTAATTTTATCTTTATTCTAAATTTAAAATTTTTTATTTTAAAATTTAAATATGTAACATTTGAATTTTAATTGATTTAAAAAAAATTATTTCATTTTTAAAAAACTACATGTTATATCTTTAAAAAACTGCTTATTGAAGTTTTTATAAAAGTATTGATTGTATAATAATCATGAATAGGATAAGAGACTCCAATATTTTGTAAAATTCTCTTTTCATTAGTTCAAAGAGTGTGAAGTATCATCTATTTGTGTGTGATAATATTCAATAATTTTTTGAGGTGGTTTTTCTTTCTAGAGCTACCAATATTCATTATATCTCTTTTTTATGAACTTTCTTCTATTATTCAAGGTTACAAGAGTTTAGAATCTTAGACCTTAAGTGCTTATTTTTGCAAATAATATTTATAAATTCTTTTTAAAACTACAACCATCTTTAGTCTCAAAAAAATCTCACCTTGATTTTTTTTGGCTTATTAATCTTTATAAAGTATATTAATATCAATTTATTTTGATTTTAATTTATCTCTTCTAATTTTATTTATGTCTTATAATTTCTTTTTCTAAAACTTATTTATTTATAAAAAAAGATTTAACATTTATTCTTGATAGATACAATGTATGCAAAATATTTAATCTTACAAGACTTTAGATAAAGTTTTTTTAATATCCAATAAGTCTTTATGAAATATTTTTATATTATTCATTTTTAAATTTATTCTTTATATAATTTATTTTTTAAAATTTAACTTGAATTTATATTTATATTAAAATATTATATAACTTATTTTTTATAATATCTATTTGATTTTAAAATATATTTTTATTGCTACATTCTTTTAATATAATATAAAATATATTTTTATTGCATCATTCTTTTAATATAATATAAATTATTTAATTTTAATTATTCTAAAATATATTGTTCATAATCATTAAAATCTAGAAAAAAAAAATCTTGTCTTGCTAGATCTTTTATAAATATAGGGTATTGCTAATGCTACCATAGTTTTTGCTACTGCCACCACAATCTTATGAAAATTTTAGTCAAATTTTAGTCAAAATTTTCTTTGTGCTATTTCCACCACAACCATTTTATCATGGCTCTCTCTCTCTCTCTCTCTCTCTCTATATATATATATATATATATATATATGAAATATTAACTAATTTTTTTTATTAGAATTTTAAAAAAACTAAAAAAATAAGTTGAGTGGGTAGTATCAAAAACTATGGTGGCATTAGCAATAACTATATATATATATATATATATATATAGTTATAGTAATAAAATAATATATATAAAAAATAGTATTTAGGCTTGCATATTTGTAGAATTGAGCCACATAGTTCTTATTGTGATTAGATATTCTTGTATCCTAATTTTTATCACCTTCAATATTTGAATTTATAATTTAATTTTAAGATTTCTAATTTAATATATAATCTTTTCTTCTTAAAAAAATCATTAACCTTATAGTTATCTCTTCTACAATGTCTAATTTAATTTAATTTATGCTAATTTCTTTATTTTTATATATAATTTTGGTATCAACTAATCAAATATTTTTGCTTCTAATGATTTTTCTATTTTTTATTAATTCTAATATATATATATATATATATATATATAATTTTTAAAATAAAATATATTATATTTAATAATAAAATCAATAATTTGATTTAAATTTGAGGATTTTATAAGTCTAACTTAAGATACTTAAATTGGATAACTTTAAATTTAAAGTTCAATACGAAAAATTACATTCATAATAAATTTTTAAAATTTAGATCTTATTCTTTAAAAGATTAATTTTTAAGCTTTTGAATGCAACAAGAAAGTGGCTATTATTTTATTTTGTAAGAAATCTAGTCTAAATCAATGCACTTATTAAAAGAGCTCTTACCATTTCTATGTCATGAAAATAAATTATTATTATTATAAAAGGTGTCTAAGATTGAAGTTGTGATGGAATTCCTAGAAAAATATGTTTATTATTATTTTTACATGTATCTTATACCATTATTAGTTTTTTTGTCATTTCAACCATGTTTAGATTGTCTAAAAAACAACAATAACAAATTATACAAAGTGATGCATAAGATTATCTTGAAGATAGATGTATATATTTCATATCCACCAATACATTATATTGTTTCAAAAAATGTAGAAATTTTGTTGATATATTGATAAATAAAGAGTATTTAATTTATTTAATTAAGTAATATGAAAGAAAAAAAAATTATAAAATTTTATAGATCAAATGAGTTATGTTCTCATGAAAAAGAATATATATATTAGAAGCCTTCATATATTTATATGGTTAAATCTTATATATTCTACAAGCAATAGTAAAGAAGACGAATGTACCTCTCTATTTTTGTAATGAATTGTAGAAATATTTTAAAAATTCTATGCCAATAGATTTTAAAAATAATCTAATTACAAAATAAATTATAATATAAATAATATATCAAGATTATAAATTATATTTTATAAAAATATTTGATTATATTTTAATTAATATTTGCAATCAACTACATATATCTTAGCAAATATATATATACACACATAATTAGATTTTCCACTGGAAAAAATTAAATATAAAAATATATGAATGAATGCATTAAATTAACACATATACATTATAACAATACTAAATATTAGAAAACATACACCTTTTATTTACAATAACATTAAGTGTAAATCAAAATGTTATATTCAATAAATAAATAAATAAATGAATATATATATATATATATATATATATATATATATTACCATTATTTTTTTAAGGTTTTATTTTTCTAAAATCTTACTGTATGGAAATTAAAGAATTATTCTCTTTATTTAGAAAAATTTATTAGAAACAAACTAATAATATAAATTAATAAGTAATTTATACCACAAGATATCTATATTTAATAAAAATAAATACAATAAATGCATCATTAGGCTCCTATCTCTCTCGCTATATTTGTCTGTATAATTTTTAGTGAATTCACTATAATTCAACTGTTATTTATATATATATATTGTATGTATCTGTTGTATATTTATGTTGTATATATCTGTTTTCATCAATACAATATATATGTCATCACATAAGAATCCACCCCAAGTACAATTTATCTTCATATCAATGCATATGCAAGTTGTTGGATTTTAAACATAACCTACAAAAACCAAAAGAAATCATTGGTATATGAATATGACTTACAGTGGTAAAAGAATAAATTCTGTAAAATTCTGCACATTGTGTAAACAAGATAATTGTGCAATTCCAAAATTATTTGAATTTAAATACAATGCTATAGAAACACATAAGTGCTTGCAACTAGAAAGGTGTACAACCGAGTCCATGAATACCCCTACTGTGCAATGATTCAAATAGTCTACGCATCCACAGCAACAAAAATTTATTATGCAATTCCACCTAATCTAACATTCACTGCGAAGCATGTTGTAAGCCTTAAAATTAATCTTTATGCACGATTGTGATTGCGACGAGAACAATTGCGTTAACCGGTGTAATCGCTAGATCTATGGTTGATGTATTTTGTAATTGTTGATTAACTTAACTTGAGAACTGGGTCCAGAATGGTCCATGTATAATTCCTAACTCGATCTTACAGACTCCTAGTTTGCAGGGAGATCTACGGCTTTATCCAGTTGAATGTGAGAGCAGCGTCCAACACCGATGAGCCGCTCTGGTAGCTCATCTGCAGTCTCTCCCTGAAAGAGCATCAGAAGATATCCACCTTAGTCTGCGGTGTTGTGCATCGAAGTGGAGCTGGAAACAGAGCTTTATCCTGTATAGTTGATTGCAAGATTACGCTTGCTCCTCAGCTGCTAATAGAATAACGGCAGAAAATCCACTATTCCTTACAATCATAATATCGAAATGAGACCCAAGAAAAACCAGAGCATTGTACGTTTATGAAAGTTATAACTGTGGCAGGGACCCACGTACCCTGATAAAGAAAGCCATGTCTACTACAAGGGCAGATATATAGCCGAAGACTAACCCCATGACTCCCCGCACCACACCTGAAGACCCAAGATTTAGATCTATCTGTAGATACCACCAGATTCTATTAAGCAACATACTCTAATCATTTGTTTAAAACGGCACACCGAAGAAGAAAGTAAGTCTCGTAATCGCACAAAAAACATAGATACAAAAATCACATATTAAAATACGTAAGTAAGCTTCACGGAGCTATTATACTGTGCAATACTTGTGAAAAGGTTGAGTCTGTCAACAGTATACCTCCATGTAGTTAAATCCAACATGATACCTTGCTTCTACAATTTGACCCAAGGGGACAGATTTTGTGCCAACAGCTTGTCTTACAATCCAAGAACCCTAGCAATCGCAAAAGTAAAGTCGTTTTTCACAAATGGTAAAACCCAATAATCTTGAGATTTATTTTCGTAATGTACGAGTTATTTAGGTGCTGCAAAAAGCATCAAAAGCATTCTAATGTATACGTGTTACATTAACTCAATTTCGTATATCTCCCAGCGTAGCAGATGCAACGACATCTGGTAGTATTACACATACCTCAGGAATAGCAGGTATAAGAGACAACCTGCTGTTTCGAAAGGTATCGTCTCCAAATATAAATCTGTGAAGAAGAGAACCCTCTGTAATCTCTTCTTCAGTTACAAAATAGAAAACCAAGCTATAATGTAAAGCGTAGGGAACCTGTACACAAAATGAACAGGCTCAAAAAGAAAATCCGAAAATGTATGGTAAGTACATCCAGATCCCCACGTAATCTGAACTAGCCTAACACATAATCACGTACAAAAATTTGAAGAACATAAATCCATCACAGTCCCACGGCGATCGCCAAGACTTTTTAAAATCACGAAATTTTTTAACTTCATAAAAACCACAACAGCACGACAGCCAAAAAATATACACATAAATTAAAATTCATGAGTACAATATCACGAAGGATTTGATTCCAACTTCACATATTCCATGGCAATATTAGAGTTCTGACGAAAAAATTAAGTTTTGAGTAACAACTAACGAACATGATTTAAAATAAATTTACAAGTCATTTCAATACTCACAAACGTATTTCGTTCCAGTGTTAAGAAACACAGTGACAAACTTGGAAAAAGTATGCTGTACCTGCAGATTGATGACAAAGAAAAAGAGTCCTTCATTTGAACACGCTCTCTGCATGATAAAATTGATCCAATCAGTATTACCATTGGCTTATATTATTAAACTAAATCCGCACATTTCAACTCTCACAACGCTCTTCAGGCTGCATGAATAAATCAGCATGGTGAGATCTCCTTACTAAATAATTCAAAGCCTGACCAACTCACCGATTATCTCAAACAAACCAGACGCACCTGAACCAGGCATTGAGGCCTCCCTGCTATATGATCCATTCTGTCTTTAGACTTGAACCAATCCATCCCGACTAATTTGCAGAATGGCTGGCCTGCAGGAACCTGCTAATCAAAAATGACAAAATGAACTCAAGAAACCAACGTGCAACCCAACGCTCTAAGAACACAACCTTGAAATTGCACAGCAAAAAGAAGAGAACTCACTCTTTTCCCAGTTGAAAGAGAATCAATGCCCTTGAGAAGAAAGGCACTGCTATCAGGCTCCGCAAAAGAATGTTTACCACCTTTCAGAGGGCCTCTGTCTACACTGCCTCTGAACTTCGACAAATCAAATGCTCCATGGTCTGCAATCACGTAATTAGTTCAACAAACAACAATGTACTTTTCACCTTCAAGAATCTGATTATACGTGAGTGTGCATCACATGTCATAGACAGTATTTACTAACTTGCCACCCTCTTCAGCTTATATCATTATGATGAGCACGTGTACGAACCATATTGGGATCAACTCTCTTCTTTGAACTCAGGACTTTTGCTCGGAGAGATACGCCCTCTACTGTTAAACCCAGCTTTCGTTACAGGAAGCATCCGTTACAGACCGCATTTTTCAAAGTATTATTAAATTGACATTAGATAGAAAAATAGTTTACCTGATCGAACCTTGACTCTGAGCGGCTTGAGATGTTTACCAGTAGGCAAGACTGGCTCAGACACATTCTGAGCACTCTGCTGAGCCACAAAGCAAGAGCTTAGAAAAGATTCATTAATCTAATGCTCTCTAATCGCCTAAAAAACGCATCCAAAATTGAAAACCTAAGATATGAATTCAGCTTAAATAACAGTTTGGAAAAACATTGTCTCGAACCAAATCGTTCATGAAAAGTGGGACATAAAATGATATCAAACACATAATCAATCCAATCAAATCTAGAGCCACAGGTATCCTAAGCCTAACCTCGAAGGTTTCTGAAAATTGGTCCATAGTGGCATCAAAAAATTCTTCAATGTCATCACTTGTGCTGAGAAAAGGGGCGTTCTTGACAGGTTCTGCAAGATCATGATTGGATTCTTGCAACGAATCTTCTGTGTACTCTTCTATGGTGTGTCGTTTGATGATTGTGACACAGGAATTGAATCTTTGGGCAGCAACATGTTCCCGTATCCCTGCCAAAGTATATAAGCAGATGAACAATGCAACGCAGATAAATATGCATGAGTTCTGTGAAGGCAGACAACCGACATGTATAAAATAGAAGCTTTGTGGTGAGTATAGGTGTTCAAGTTTCGTTTGCACAAAACTGCTCTTATATGCAGCAACTTAAACTAAGTATTACGAATTCAGAAACAAAACTTGTAATTCTACTGATCAGAAAAGTTCATAAAATACAGATCAGCTGACTAGATATTAGAATTAAAAAAACATATATATATATATATATATATATATATATATTGAAAAACGAAAATACAGTGAAACTACCATTTGATAGCAGTGATTGTTTAAGCTTATGAGACATACCAGCAACAACTCGCAGAAGGGAATCCCTAAGGTGAGCAGGATAGCCAGAAAAGCCAGCGCCCAACAACGATGACCAACCTGCTGCATCCATTTCTAAAACAGACTCCACCAATGTACGGGGCTTTCCCCCGCCAGTAACCTTTAATGGTGATACAATGTAACCACCACCTAGAACCGTCGGCATTCCACAGAAATTTCTGATTAGCAATACCTCGACACAAGACAGCTTAATAATCTCCAGCTACATACTGTGCTTATTTTGCTATCAATCAACCACCAGATTCCAGATGCTCGAATTAACAGTCTCCTTTGAAGTCAAAATGCTAAGTATTTGAAATGCTCAAAGAATGGTTTTTAACGGGACTTACTGTGAATATAAGCTCGGACAAAGCCAGCTTGCAAAGGATGTTTAAGTACTGACCTATAAAAGACGGCTGACACCAACTATAAAATTAGAGTCCAGCACAATAATATTAATACAGCAGTACACATCCTGATTTTCGGTCCAAAAGACTAGATATACTTACTATACAAAACGATTCTTGATATCGTGAAGTGAAACTAGCAACTTCAACAAGCACAGTTCGTAGAAGAAAATTTTAAAAATATTTAGACTGTGCATAAAAATATCCTTGTGCTATCAGTCTAACTATAGTTTAGTTGATGCAAACAACATATGTTAGCTATCACCACAGTTAGACCATAAATGCATTCCAGGAAATATATAAGATTGACCACTCACAGTATGCGCCATTCTCTTCTCGTTTCCAATAACGAGATAAGCAAAGATCTCTTTGCCGTGAAAATCTAGCAAGCACAGGTAAATCTTTATAAGAACACCCATAGCATGTTCAAATCATAAGCGAAGAAAGACTTGATCAGACTATTTGTTCAAATAAGAAAATCAAACTCAGGTTACTATAATAACAAAAGGAATCGTTTTTCAAGGAAAAAACAAAATGCTACAAAACAAATATTGGTTAAAATGAAATACAAGATTGAGTACTCACGAACATTAAAAAAGAGGAGGTTCACTTACCCCCAATCTTGCCGAAGTTTAATATACACGACATCTGAATGACCATCAATGATTTCAATTACAGATGCGGATTCAAGAGTGTGATCCCATCTGAAATGCACACCATGTCTGAGCGAGTTAACACCCTCGACCTCCACATTCTTTCATATCCATTTCAAATAGCATAATCAGAGCACCTCGTGGACCTACAATGATAACATTCGACATTGTAAACAGCAAAGGAACAACAAAATGCAAGTATGGCATTCTCTTGGAATGAGTTGCCAAAACTTACTGCTGACGTTCTGGCCCATAGTCCATGATAAGATTAAATATTTGATCGGCTGGAGCCTTCACCACTCCAACTGCTTTCATTACTGGTAGCTGCAGGTAATCACATCAAAACTTTCGTCACAAATTTATCATAACCCCCCGCATGAGTTTTACTGGAAGTAAAACTCGTGCAAAATCACTCGAAGTAAGTTAATAAAACGCTGCAATACTAATAAAGGCAGAAATACCAATCCCGACCAAAAGGCAACAATACCTTGTATACTAAAGGAAATTCCGCTTTCTCTTGGAAGAACCTCAATCCTGCATAGAATATCCAAACCATCCATTGCTTTAGTCTTCACGCATTCCCGAATGTAGTTCAGGTATCTGATAGCTGTGCTTAACTAAAATGATCAATTCTATGATGATAGATGATCAATCCTGAAATCAATCTGATCAGTGCCATACTTGCACTCTTGTAAATGTTAAGCATGCACTGAACTGAATGAAACGGGGTATACCATTTTCACAGCGCACTAGCTTCCATTTTGATGCCTGGCCACCACCTGTTGACTCGGCAAATCCAACGGAACTGGGGCTATTCTCCGGTGTAGGCGATTCTGCACACACCAATACGAGAGTTATGCAATCATACGGCTCTAGTCATAAACTGTAAAAGGTAAATTGCTCGATGAAAATTCTCATTCGTTGCTCTACCCTGAGATTAAAAACGTGGTACGCAGCTAAAACTTATAAAATATAACAACCATTTAGCTTCATCATGAAGGAATGTGCTGACCATGGCCAATGGTAGTTAAGCTAGTGTAAGATTTCTCTCTTTGCCGATGAAATGCCGATGAGTCAGGTCGCAGCCTTGGTGAAGCTGTTGGACTTGTGTCGCCAACACTTCAAGCACGCCATTATATCATATCACATAAATGAGTTTCTTCAACCAAAATGTGCTTAGCGCGAGAAAAATCAACTTGACAGAATTAGTGAATTTTGCTATTGCCTACAGGAAGAGCAAGGCGATGACCGGGTCTTCGGAAGATCCAGAGAGTGACATGATCAGGGATCCAAACATGTTAGGTAGCAATTTAAAACTGAACCAAATCAAATACTGATGAAAGGGTTGACTCTTACGATTGCTCGCCAAAATGAGCGAATGGGAGGCTGATAGTGGGAGTCCATGGCTCAGCTGAGACGGTTTCAAATGGCTGAATATGTCCAACTCAATTCAAATGAATCATCCCATAATGAAAACACCAATACCAGCATTTTCAAATAGAGGAGCAAGTAAAAGGTTGCAAAAATTGAAATTTTGAAGACAAAAAAAAGACAACATCATCACGATAATAATATCTGATTACTAGATGGTGAAGGTCCAACAAACCCGCCCAAGAGAGGAAGTGAAAGCCTTTAGCCACTCTGCTATCTCCTCGCTATTCACAGCACCAACCTGGTGACCATATATGTCACTAATCAGCAAGACACATCAACACGCTCAACAATGTTTGGAAAAGATTATATTGACACTATATAACAGGCCTTCATAACCAATATACGTTTCTCTATGATTATCCCTCAAATACTTAACGGATTCCATTCACTGTCAAAAAGAAAACTACGGAAAAGTCATGTTATCTAGCACATTGAAACATCAATACGTAAAAAAACAATAAGCTAGCTCTTTTCAGACTTACCAGAACCTCCTTCTTAACATCAGTTACATTGTACAGGCGTAGAGTGTACAGAATCTGTCATAACAACAAATAATTTCAGTACTTCAAGATGAAAATACTTACATATATATATATATATATATATATATATTTCCAAACAAACAGATGTCATATATCTAACACTCGAGTGATTATATTTAAGTTTGACTATATTTTGTAGATCGCAGTAACGATTATATTACCAATGAAAGTGCAAACCTCATTACGATAAAGAGATGCTATCATGCGCTGTTCAGGTTAGATTACACACAATTGAACTTAATCTCCTCGAGAAGAACTTTATTTAATCATTGTAAGACCTAATACGAGGCAGCATTTCAAATTCAGAGAATTGGATCTCAAAAATGATGGAACAATACCTTGCCGTTCACAACCTGTCTGCCTGTGTCCTCGACACGGTGGTCCGCGTCAAGGATTCCGGATCGCAGTGAAACCTGATTGCAGGAACCACCACCAGCACTTGAATCAAGACACTTAAATAGTACGTGAAAAATAAAGTCGCAAACATAAATCAGAAAAGATCAACTTTTTGTCTAGATAGATTTTTTTTAAGATTAGACATATTGAATTCATATCAAAGTCAGCTGAATTGGAAGACGTCCTGAACAGTCACATTCTTCTCTATCCCTATGCACAGCGGCATCAGACAGTATGCTTCGTAATTGAGGATTCCGCACATTGCTAAGTACGAGGTAGAAGATGCAGATACCAGGTTCGAAGGTAATAACTCTAATCAACTTATTCGTTAGAGAGAATCCCTTAAATTCAAATATGTCATTCATAAGAGCCGAGCTGAGAAAGGGCCATTGCATGCAGCAATAATGCCAAAAACGTTCGCAATTGAAAGGATTAAACCATATGAAAATCAACCGATTTGATTGTACCGTCCTGGTAATAATTAAAAGGAGCTCAAATCATGCAGGAAGATCATGCTATGATTGAATCTAAATTTCGAGATTGACAAATCTGCAACTCGATCTAGTAGAGTTAAACGGCTCCATAAATTACGCGATTGCTTAGCTTAATAGATTGGCAATAGTCCAATGATCTAAGATGGCCCAATTGTCGAACCAGCTGTTTTTTTGTCACTACAGCCCTGTGGGATCTACCTCACCGCCAAAACTACGCCTAGCAACTCTGAAAACTGTGCAAAAACAATTGATCCGATCAAACCTGAGAAAGCGACAGCGACGGGAACAAACCAGATCTCCTTTGTGCCGAGACTGCGAAAAATGCCGACCCGACAAGACGCAGAAAGTGAGAATGCTGTAGACTCCTCCTTGCCGACTCGGGCCAAAACTATATAAATACCCTTCGATCGTACTCGCCATTACTCCTCAATTGGCTTATTCACATTCATCTGCGTTTCGCTGCCAATCACTTCACATTCACTGTCTGCAACCGAATCTCCCTCTGCATCGACACTCCTCCAAATGCCGGTCAATCGATCAGATTCCCTCGGACTCTGTAAACAATGCACAAAAGCGAAACAGATGCCTCCTCGCGCAGAATCACCAGAAGATCCAAACTAGGCCGGCGAAACGTCGACGCATCGCCATTTTACGCACAGTCACATCCTCGCACTCCCTCCTCTACGCTGATCCTTGTGTTCGCGCTGAAGTCAGAGGACACGATTGGTTCTACGCGCCATTTTCTGCTTGGTTTTCCTGGTAGGATTTGAATGCCAACAGCAAGTTCGAACAGCGTGGTTTTAGAGAGGAGCCCGACTCTTGAGCCTGAATGGCATCAATATCTGCCCGTAATGTGGGTGGAATCTGTCCTGGCTTACCTGTCAGAAATCAGTTCTGCATGCGAGATTGAGGTAAGCCAGTCAGACCTTTTTTCGATACACCTGCCCTGACCCAATGCCACGCTGTATACACTGAGGTCTTCAAGCCCTTCAAATTTCGCCAATGGTTGAGCTCCTTGATATTCTCCCTTCCAAGATAAGACACAATCTGAGGTTGCAGCAAAGAAGTTAATAAATCTCAGCCTACCCATATCACCAAAATACTACTTAAGATGAATGAAACATAACTCTACTTATTAACAATAATTCACCTCATTAACCTGTGCACCGCACTGCCATACACACAACAAGATTTTCTTTCAAGTAATTTTCATGGATTTCAACTAATACTTTTAAAACAATTGAATTTCACCCCTGATTCATTATTTTAGAAATAACTAAAACGAAAGTCTGAATGTAGTAATTGATTCTTAGATTTTTTTAAAGTATGAATTATTGAATATGACATTTCAAATAATTAAAAATATATGTTTAAAATGCATGTATCTCAAAATAGCAAACAAGTAATTATTGTGGTTTAATGTGGATATACAATACTTAGCTTTATCTTACTTTCTTTTAATTTTTTGGATGCATTTTATAAAATAATTTGGCTGGGATAGATAGATAGACACATATATTGGAGAAAAAGAGAGATATGAATTTTTGTTTAGATACATTAGTCTCAAATTTCAAGTTTCAAATTTATTCAAATAAGATGTAAATAAAGCATTTTTGTATGTCTTTGTGTATCTGATAAATGACAAAAATATTTTCATATTGCAACAAAATTTGTTTGAAATAAAGAATGTAACTTTTAAAGTAATAAATAACTTCAGGAAATAATAAATTAAATATAAATAATAATATAAAATTAAATAAGAATCTTAAAAGTGTTTTATATTTTTTTTCTTATTTATTTGTTTTTTCATTTGTCTATATTATATTTATATGTATATAATTTAAAAAGTAATATAAATTTTATTCATATTTTAAAATCTCTAATATATAAGTAAATATTTTTCTAATACTAAAATTAAACCTTATCAAAGATATATGTATATATATATATATATATATATATATATATAGATAAAATAATTATATTAAAAATATAAATTGATATATTTTAAAATTAAACTTAAAAATTTTATAATCTTCCAAGAATTTCAATACTTAAAAAATAATAATAATTATTATTATTTTAAATAATTTTATAATTTATTTTAAATAATAAAATAAGTAAATTTATAAAATTAAATTAAAAATAGTTATAATTTTTAAGTTATAAAAAATTTGTTTTATTTTATTAACATAATTATTCTATAAAACTTTTAAAAAATAATTTTTTTTTAAGATAATAAAAATTAGACAAAACCACAAAAGATAAAAGATATATATATATATATATATATATATATATATATTCACAGCCAAGTATGAAATATTTTTTATTTTTTATTTTGATATTATCTACAATAATACTAGCTATTATTTGAGTTTCTAATAACTTGCTACTTTTGCTATTCAAATATATCAAAGTTTATTATTTTTAGATTTATTTGTTGATTTAATTATATTATTAAAAGAATTTTTCTTTAGTACTTTGTGATAGTTCAATATTTTAGAAAATTAGATCTTTGTATATATATGCATACATTAAGTTTATAAAATTTATATTTTTTAAAATATTTATGATAAAAAATTAAGATATTGATTAAATTATTGGTATTTATTTAATAAAAAATAATTTATATATAATTGATATTTTTATTATAATAAAAGAAAATTCATATAGAATCTTGTTGATTTATTATGAGGTTTTATTGTTCTTAAATGATTATTTTAGTATACATTCTAAAAGTCAAATAATGTCTTCAAATTATTTAAATATTTTTATTATATTTTCTAAATAAAAATACATATCAAGGAAATAAAAACTTGGATTAATGTATAAAAATGAGTATCTATTTGGTCAAGATTATTGATGTAAAATAATATAAGGTGGTGTCTTTATCTTTTTAGTTTTATTATAATCAAGTAGAATTAAAGAATTTTAACATTATAAATGACATAATTATAATGATAAATTTAAAATCTATTAAGAAATTAAAATTAAAATAATAATATATATTAAAATTATCATTATAAAAGATTTAGATATACTTAATGTTTTTAGTTTTTGATTAATCTAAATAAAAATTAAGCCTTACTAAATCTAATTATTATTTTGAGGTTTTATGATATATCAAGAATTTTTTTATTAGTATTTTTAGTAAATATTTCTTCATGAAATCAATATATCCAAGTAATATATATTAATAATTTATGGACCTATTAGCATCTATATATATATTCTATCATAATTAAAAATTATTTTATATATTTAACTAAAAAATTTTAAAAATTAATTTTTTTTTTTTGAAAAATATTTGATTGATTGATTAATTGATTGATTGATTTTTTTATTTCTTATTTATTTTTTTTGTTTTCTTCTCAAAGTATTTTTTTTCTTCAGCTATATGCTTATAAGCACATCTATAATTTAAGGTTAATATTCAAATGTAATAAATAAATAAATAAATAAATAAATATTACTATACAATATAAAAAATATATGATTATTATTTTAAACATGTATAGATATAAATTTGAGACATACATAGTTTTTTTAATAGTAGTAATACATACAAAAAAAATTTAATTAAAAAATAATTTTATTAAAAAAATATCTATTGATTTTGATATATTGTAGTCTACATCACAATGGTTTAATTAAGATTATAAATATATTAAATTTTCTAATTTTAAAAATTAAAAATAATTATTTTATTAAAATTTTATCTTTATTATATTTAACTTTTAATTATAAAATTTCTATTAAATAAATAGTTTAAAAAAAATATCTATGGTACTTATTTTTAAACTATTATTATTAAAGCCATAATTTTAATTACAAATAATATAACTTAATTATTTTTTGAATATTAATTATTTTTTAAATTTATTTTTATATATCTTTTAGAACTATTTATATTAAAAAATATACAATTCTATAAGAATTGTGCAACTATAAAAGTATATTTTAAAATAATTGAATAAAATATTGTCGTGTTGTGATTTGGCTACCAAATGAAAATGTTATACATATATATTTAATGTACAATTTATTACGTAGCTCTATGAGAGTCATATCATTGGATTTTTATTGGTTATAAAATATGATTAGATTATTACTTTAAAAGGACTCCATTTAAAAAGATTATTTTTAAGGTTTATTCAACCTTATTTTCTTTTTTGATAGTGACTTTTAAAGTTGATTTTATATTGATAGTAACTTTATATATTTTGAATCACCTTTATTAGACATTGGTGACTCTTGAAATCTTGTTTTATTTCTATCATTTGGTATTTAGAACACATATTATGTAAATCTGATTAAAAAAAGGATTAGAAAGGAATTTTTAATATGAAAAAGAATAGTTAGGCTATTCATGTAGATGACTAGAGATGGATAATAGAAATCTCTATTCCTACTGGCCAAAAGTCATACCCAATAGGCTTTAAGGAGGCTACTTGAGGTCTTATTAGGAATCGGGGTTTCTGTTTCGAAGAAATTCAAATATTAGAGGTTAAAATCATCAAGTTTTTGGCTATGGTTTTGGTACAAAAATTAAGTGATTTAAAATTTTCATGAAAGAGATATAAGTGCTTAAAGTTAAGGTATCAAATTTGTACCTATTGTCACTCTTTTGGATATAACTTGCACATACAAAAATCAATAAAAAATTGGCAATTAAGATTGGAAAGAGCACTTTTTTAGATACACTTTATATATATATGGCTCAATAAATTCCAAGCTAGGATAAAAGAGATATTGGGAGTTGAAAGCAATGCTTGCAATCTAAACACAATAAATAATCCACTTAATAAAATTGTTATATTTTGAGCTATATCTTAAGCAATTTGATAAGGTTTTAGCTCAAAATTTTCAAAAATGTGTATTTTCATCTTACAAGACTATATACAAAAAATTTGTAATATTAAAATTTTGGATTTTTGCAATATGAAGAAAATAATGCTTAGATGTCTATAAACTAGGATTTTAAGCACATGCTAGGATTTTTGAGATATTAGACTATTGAAAGCAAATTGATAGTTGAATTTTCTTGTGGTGAAGCTTAAGGATATAAGCTGTTAAGAACATACACTTCAAAAGTTTACAAAATCTTCTAAAACATTCTAGAAGCTTTCAAGTTAATGGAAGTTGCTTAAGAAGCTTTTCTAATTAGTGGAAGTAGTTTGAAAAACTTCGTAGTTAGTGAAAGGAGCTCAAAAAGCTTCTAAGTTGGAAGAAGCTATCCAAAAAGATTCTTAGACAAGAATATATATTAGAGTCGAGAATGAAAAGTGCTTTAGTCTTGATAATACATCTCTTGGAGTTCTAGCTCACCTTTCTTGGTGTTGTTTGTATATTCATCTATATAATTTAAATCTTTGTTGGTTTCTTCTTGAAACCTTTTTTTGATTTAAGTCTCTTGTTCTATATTTTTGTGTCTTTGATAGTTTATCAAGATTGCCTTCATTTCAAATATCAAAGTTGGATCTTTTTTGTTAAAGAATGAATTATCCCTTTTCTTGAAGGTATATTAGCGCTTCAGAGGTTGTAGATTATCCTCCTCTAAATTGATATTTTCTTCATTACAATATTAGAGCTTTATTTTTTTTGTGAAAAAGTGGATCACTCCTCTTTTTAAAGGTTTCTCTTCTTAAAGTATTTTACAAGTTGTGGATTACCCTCCTCTAAACTAATATTATCTTTTTATAGATTCATTTCTTTTTTCTTTTAAAATGGTTGAAAATTAAGATATTAGTATAATTAAATCTTCTAAATTCAAATTAGATAATATTATTTTATAATTTGGCTATTATATAAATATATATATATATATATATATATATATATATAATTTATTATACAACTAAACGAAAGCTATATTAATAGATTTTTATTGATTATAATATGTGATTAGATTATTAGTTTAGAAGAAATCTGTTTGAAAGGACTATTATTGAGATTTATACAATCTTTCTTTTTTTTTAAAAATTACTTTTAAAATTGATTTTATATTGATAATAACTTTATATATTTTGAATCACCTTTATTAGACATTGGCGATTCTTCAAATCTTGTTTATTTCTTTTATTTGATATTTAAAATACATATTATATTAATCTTATTAAAAAAAGATTGAAAAAAGACTTTTAGTATGAAAAGGAGTAGTTAGGCCATCTATGTGAATGAACGGAAATAGATGATAGAAGTCTCTATTCATATTGGCCAAAATTCATATCCAATGGGCTTTAAGAAGATTGCCTAAGGTCTTATTAGGGATTAGGATTTGTTATTAAAAAGCATTTGAACATCAAAGGCTAGGATCAGTAAGTTTAGATTTTTGGCTATGATTTTGGTATAAAAATTATGTGCTTTAAATTTTTTATAAAAGAGATATAGGCTCTCAAAGTTAAGGTGTTGAAATTATATTTATTATCACTCTTTTGGATATAACTTGAATATATAGAAAGCAATAGAGGATTAGTAACTAGAATTAGAAAAAACTCTTTCTTGGCTATAATTTTTGCATATGGCTTGATGAAATCCAAGCTAGGATGAAGGAGATATTGGGAGTTAAAATAAATGCTTGTAAGTTAAAAGCAATAAATGACCCTACTTAATTAGTATTTATATTTTGAGCTATATTTTAGGCAATTTGACAAGTTTTTGGCTCAAAAATTTTAAGAGTGTATATTTTCATATTACAAAACTATATACAATATTTTTATAGTATTAAATTTTGGATTATTGAAATATGAAGGAAATAGTGCTCATGTGTCTATAAACTAGGATTTTAAATACTTGCTAGGATTTTTAGGATATTGGACAATTAGAAGTGAATCTATTATTGAATTTTTTTTATAATGAAGCTTAAAAGTATTATCTACACTTTAAAGAAATTTGATAAAAATTAAATAGTTGGATCAAGAGTTATTGAATTCTAAAGTTTGAGAAGAAATAAATCCTTGTAGGTGAATAAGATATTGAAGAATTTTGTTGCAATTTGAGCATTTTGAACAAACTAAAGGGATTTTTTAGGAGCTAAGACTTCATAGAGGTGGAAAAATAGATATATAAAATTCTAATAAAATTTTGATGTAAAGATGAGGTTTTGAAAAGAGATTATGGATTTTTTAAAAAAGTTATTAAGAATCTAATTTATCAATTATTGATTAGTTGTGATTTTATAAAAAGAAAGATATTAAGGATTTTCTATATACCGTAGAAGAATTTTATGTATAAATCTATTTAAATATAAGAGGATTTTATTAATATAATATTTTTTTAATAATATTATTATATTATTTATCTTTTTTATTTAAAAAAAAAATTACCTATTAGAGTCTTGCCAATAAGTTATAAATAAATTTTCTACAGTCAAATACCCAATGTATTCTCAAATTGAAGATCACACCACACAACAATACCAATATAAGCACTCTTACTACTTTATTTGCTAACTATAAAGATTGAAGGGGTTGTTATAAAACTTCATAATAGCGTAGCATTTGAAATATCATAACCTAAATTATACCCACTTCCAACTTTTGTATTTGAAAATGCAGTACTATCTATGCTGTGCTAAAGAAATATACTTATTCAATAACATAAGGAGCCTCAAATTAGTCTTCTAGAGAAATATGATGATATATATTTAAAGTTTCAAAGATTTGTCAACCAAATTTAATTTATAATGATTTTACAACGTGATACTTATTTAACAAAAGAATCAAGGATTGGATTGCTTGACACTTTGCTTACGAGACAAGCATTATCATGGTTTTCTCCTTTATTTGAAAAGAGATCATCAATTTTAAGCAACTTTGAAGTTTTTATACAAATATTTGTAAAAGCATTTAGAAAATATGACAAGACTTATTGGACAATAGCCAAGATCTGAGCATTGCAATAAGGGACACATTTTGTATTCATCTATATATCCGATTTTAAGCAACTAATCTGCGATATCAATTGGAATGAAAATTTTTTAATGAATCAATTCTATTGAAGATTAAGAGATGATGTGAAGAATTTGTTATTACTTTTGGATCCACAATTGCTCAATAAAGCCATCAGCTAAGCCATAAAATGTGATAATTGATTATTCCAATATTATCAAGATCAACGTTCATAGGCTTTAGCAAAACAACACGCAATCAAACACACTCTTGCTATGTCAGTAAGCATTTTGAATTCACATTTAGAAATAAAATGTATGCAACTTAATGCAATATATTTTAAACTTCTTAGTCCACAAAAAAAGAAGCGTCAAATGGAAGAAGGTCTATACTTGTATTATGGCGAAGAAGGCCATAAGGTTGGCAATTGTCTGAAGAAACAAAATCAACGCATTACCAAAACCAGGAATACAATTATTCAAGAAAATAAAGATGTTTAGCTTTAATAGAGACTATGTGGCTAGTCAATTCAATATCACAAAATTATTTAAGTTCCTCTCTTTTTGCTCAGCCCACTTATTTTTTTACAATTTTTTTATATTTTGGTGTTCAAAAGCTTCAAGCGATCACCTTGTTGGATTCAAGGGCGTCTGCTTATTTTCTAGATGAGGCGTTTTATAATCTTCATAAAATTCTTCTAGTACAAAAATCCAAATCTATTCATATAAAAATAATAGATGGATGATCCTTATCTTTTAGTAGTATCACCTATAAAACATTGCTTATAAAAGTGTTATTTGAAAACCATAGTAGCTAAATTATATTCAATATTATTAGGATTTTTTTAAATCTTATTATTTTTGGGTTTTTTTGATTAAAAAAATATAATCCATTTATAGATTAAAAATTATAAAAAATAATATTTTTAATAGAAATTCTTACAAAAAAATTTCATAAAAAATCACAAATTTGTAAGCCTTTATTTGTTAGAACAAGGACCTATATAAAATCAAATAAAGAAAGAATATTATTTTTTTTATTTATATAATTCCAATTAAAGAAGATATAACTTCATCGACAATTATTCTAAAGAAATATAACAAATTTCAAGATATTTTCTAAAAAAAAGTATTGATATATTATGGGAGTATTGATCATATAATTATGCTCTACATCTTTATGAAAGAATGGAACCATCTTTTGGTCTAATTTATAATCTTTCTCAAAATAAGCTTTCACTATTGAAGGATTATATTAATAAAAATCTTGTAAAAAACTTCATCATGCATTCAAAGTCTCTAGTAGGTGTATCTATAATCTTTGTAAAAAAAAAAATGATTCCTTGCATATGTATATTGATTATTGAAGATTAAATAAGCTAATAATAAAAAATTATTATCTACTATCATTAATTTTAGGACTTTTGGAATAATTCGGCTAAGCTAAGATTTATACTAAGATAGATCTTTATAGAGCATATAACTTAGTATGGATTAAGGAGGGAGACAAATAAAAGACCATATTTTGGATAAAGTATAGATATTTTGAATACAATGTCATATCTTTTGGATTCACAAATGTATCCGCCATCTTTCAATATTTAATGAATAATATCTTTTGAGAATATTTAGACAAATTTGTGGTGATCTATCTTGATGATATCTTGATCTACTTAAAAAATTTGGAAGAATATAAGAAATATATGAAGTTGGTATTACAAAAGCTACAAATATAGGTTTATATATCAAACTAAAAAAACATGTATTTCATCAATCAAAAATAGAATTTTTGGAATACATTGAATTTACTAAAGATTTGATGATGGATTCCAAGAAAGTAAAGGTGGTTATGTAGTGGGCTATGTCAAAGACTGTAAGAGATATACAATATTTTTTTAGATTTATTAATTTCTATCAAATCTTTATCAAAAATTATTCTCAAGTTGTCGCCTCTCTTACTTAATTGATATATAAAGACAAATTGCAATGGGGGCCTCAAATAAAGAAGGTATTTTAAGATCTTAAGATAGTATTTATCTTAGCTCCAATCTTGGTGTATTCAACTTTTAAAAAAATATTATATATGGAGATTGATACTTAAAATTTTGCACTAAGGGCTGTACTTTTACAAGTGAGTATAAATAATAAATTCTATCTTGTTGCATTTTATTCTTAAAAGTTTTTTATTGCTAAAATTAATTATCAAATTTATAATAAGAAGCTTCTTGCTATTATAGATTTTTTCAAGAATGGCATCATTTTTTCAAAAGAGCAATGCATTTTGTGGCTATATACATAGATCACAAGAATTTGGAATATTTTATGTCAACTCAAATTCTTAATTGCTATTAAACTCAATGGAATACATTATTATTTTGATTTGACTTTGTTATCACTTATTGACTTGAAAAGCAATAAAGATTGTCCAATACCTTATCAAAGAGATCATATCTTCTACCAAAGGCAAGAGAGGCAACATTTGATCAACAATATGTAGCTTTCTTGAAGTTGGAGCAATTTTGTCTTTGTGCGACTATTACATGGCACCTATTGATTTTAGTTTCTTTGATGAGATGCATTCTGCAACTACTAATGATGCTTTAGCCCTTGATATCAAACATCACTTCAATAAAAATATTGACAAACTTAAGCTTGATAAAGACCTTTTATATTTTGAAGAATGTTTATATATCTCAGATGAACCAAGACGACTACGTATTTTATAATCTTGTCATAATTTTTCAATTGCAAATCACTTTAGATTTAACAAGACCTTAAAACTTATTTATCAAGAGTTTTGGTGGCCTAAAATATAGAAGGATGTGAAGGACTTTGTGCTTTTTTATAGCATTTATTTAAAGTCTAAGAATCCTTAATATCGCTTTTATAGACTTTTATAGTCTTTGATTGTTCTAAAATAGTTATAGTCTTCAATCTCAATGGATTTCATTATGGATCTACTGCCATCCAATTCATTGGACAATATCTTTGTGGTGGTTGATCAACTCACAAAGATGGCTTATTTTATTTTTTGTAAAAAGATTGCTTCTAGTGAAGAAATGATAAGGTTCTTTCTTGATATTATATATCAATATCATGGCCTATCGGATGATATTATATCTGATCATAGATCCCAATTTGTATCTAAATTTTAAAAATATCTTTTAAAAATATTGAAGGTGGATATTAAACTTTTTTTGGCTTTCCATCCTTAAACTAATGACAAAACATAAGAAGTTAATCAAGTTTTGGAAAAATATTTACAATATAATATCAACTATTAACAAGATGATTGGATCTTATATCTGTTGTTAATTAAATTTGTATATAATAATATTATTTATGCTTCAAATGAGAAAACACAATTTTATTCCAACTATGAATATCACCCAAAGCTTGATCTATAGAGTACGTCAAAGAATAACAATCTAAAAGGGAAAGGATTTGCAAAGCATCTATCGTAATATCAAACAATCTTGAAGCTTCAATTGCAAGTAGCTCAAGATGCTTACAAAGCACCTGTAAATAAATTTAGGAATCAACCACCTGCTTTTTAAATTAGAGATAAAATATGGCTTCTATGACAAAACACCAAGACCAAGCGACAATGTAATAAGTTGAACTATCAGAGATTAGGACCATTTTCCATCCAGGAACAAATTACTCCAATGGCATATTACTTAAAATTACTATCTTCTATGAAGGTACAACCAATTTTTTATATTTCTCTTCTGGAGCATAATAGAGAGTTACATATTTTAGAAAGAATATAATAATTTCTACCTAATATTAAAATAAAAAATTTAAAGAATATGAAGTTAAAAATGTATTACATTCACGGTGTCATATGTCATGAAGTCTTGCTTGAGAATGCTCCAGGCACTTGGCTGTGGAAAATACAAAAATAATTTTGTAACAATTATTAGTTCTAACCTCTCTAATCAATCTCTAAATAATCCTTAATCAAACTTTAATTAAATCCTAATCAACCTTAGTCAAATCCAAACAAATCCTAAAATAAACTCTAATTAAATCCTACTCAACCTTAGTCAAATCCTAATAAATCCTAAAATCCTAATCAACCTTGGTCAAATCTTAACAAATCTTAAAACAAATCCTAACTAAATCTTAGTCAACCTTGGTCAAATCCTAATAATCCTAAAACAAATTTTAATTAAATTTTAGTCAATTCTAATTAACCTTGGTCAAATTCTAATAAATCCTAAAACAAATCCTAACTAAATTCTAGTCAACCCTGGTCAAATCCTAACAAATCCTAACAAATCCTAAAATAAATCCTAACTAAATCCTAGTCAATCTTGATAAAATCCAAACAAATCCTTAAATAAATCCTAACAATCCTAAAACAAATCCTAACTAAATCCTAATCAATCCTAATCAAATCCTAACAAATCCTAAAATTCTAGTCAATCCTAGTCAAACCTTAATAAATCCTAAAATAAACCCTAATTAAACCCTAATCAACCTTAGTTAAATCCTAATAATCCTAAAATTTTAATCAACCCTAGTCAAATCCTAAAATAAATCTTAATTAAATCCTAATCAATCCTTATCATCCAAATAAATTTTAAAACAAATCCTAATTAAATCCTAGTCAATCTTGGTCAAATCCTAACAAATCTTAAAACAAATCCTAACTAAATCCTAGTCAATCTTGGTCAAATCCTAACAAATCCTAAAATTCTAGTCAATCCTAGTCAAACCCTAACAAATCCTAAAACAAATCCTAATTAAATCCTAAAACAAATCCTAACTAAATCTTGGTCAATCCTGATCAAATTCTAATAAATCCTAAAACAAATCCTAAATAAATCCTAATTCAATCCTAATCAAATCCTAACCAAGTCCTAAGCAATTCCTAAGGCAATTTTAGAACCTCAATAACTATTGATTAAACTATTGATCTTGCTTAAAAATTTACACACGCCTCAAAAACTAAATTAGTAGTAAGAACATAAAATTTGAAGAGGATCAAACTTACCAACAAGAAATTCAATCCAAAATTTCAATCAAGTGGCAGCCGCCCTCCTTCTCCTATCTTAATGTCGATTGTTTAGTACCAATATCTCCTTCTTATACCATTCAGTTGCTTCTAAATTTCACATGCATATAGGAAATTAAGTCTTATATATATATATATATATATAAAGTTTATTCCAATCTAATAAGTTGATAGCTAGAAATCTTAAGAAACCTAACTAACCCTCAATTCCTAATTTTTGAGACCCCAACCTACATAAACTTTAATATTCTTTGATTGAACTCTTGGATCAATCTTGAATTTACAATACCTTACAAGCACTATTGCATGCACCAATCCACAAAATATCACTTATAGATCTATAACCAATCTCATAGAATGCTCAAAAATATAAACCCCAATATATTTCACAAAATCAGAGTCACCAAAATCAACCTTGACTTTGCAAAGCCATTACTAAGTCATTACCAATTCAAATCACTTTCAACTAATGCTCAAAAAAAGATCTTCTCATCTGCTCTCTAATTTCACCTTCCAATCTCCAAAAAGCCCCTTCAATTCACTATAGGCATGCATTTTTATGCCTTGGGATCAGATTCCAACCTTGACTCATAATTGGTCCTCTTTGAGTATCTATTTTGAGATTTTTGTGATAAATTTTTCTATAACCTATTCTTAACTCCCTCCTATATATGCCTATATCATTTTATTTCCAAATCTACTTTGTTTTGCCTTACTTATGGCCCTACAAAATAAATAGAAGCTTATTTGTAAAAAAGGCAGCATTAATATCCATTAGTTTTATTCCCCTTTTACTATTATCTATTTTTCTAAGATAATTTGCTACAATATTTTGAACTAAGATCTTCTATAATATACTATTTTCACACTCTTTCACCTAATAGTCATATTACATCATGACAACAATAAAATTGGAACAAATTAGAATATCTTGTTCATTGGCACAACTATGATATCAATGAGCATATATGAGAATTGGCCAAAAATCTCACCAATGTGCTTCAAAAGGTACAAAAAATTTATTGATTTTATTTCCACAAATCTAAATATATTTGATGATAACTTCTTGGTAAAGATAAGATTTGAAAAATATTCATAAAAAGGAGAGAATTAAATTAAAATCTTTATCAATATGCAATCATGTGTTTTAAGATAGAATAGAGTGGTAGAAGCAAGTCAATCACCATATCAAACCTTTAAGTATTGAAAGACTTAGCATAATAAGATTCAAAAGATTCACTTGTTATATAAACTTCAAACAAAGTAGTGTAGTTTTTACAGCCTTTAATAGAGTAAAGTGAAGACAATACATTTCAATACTAAGTATAATTACAATTGGAGCTATTAAGAGCAACATCCAACCATACAAGTCTTGATTCTAATGCTTGAGCTTTAATGATATTGCTTGAGCTTAGAAAGATGAATCTTCTTAGGCTTGAGATTTTATTTGGAGGATGTTTTGAAGGCTACAACAAAGATCAAATCTTCAAATGGAATATTTCAAAAATAGAGGTACTAGCTCAAGGCCATAGGTAATTTCTTTGAAGACTAGTAGAACCTATTATCTAAGAATAGAGAACATAATATAGCTTTATTAGTGTTGCATATTCTCAACTTTTTATATATATAAAAATATTTTTAAAGGTATGAGCTTCTCATGGAACTTGTCACTAGAAAAAAGATTGATATTAGGAACATACACTTTGAAAGTTTACAAAACCTTCTAGAATATTTTAAAAGCTCCAAAGTTAGTGGAAGTAGTTTGAATTTTTTTTTAGTTAATAGGAATAGCTTGAAAAGCTTTATAGCTAGTGGAAGGAGCTTGAGAAGCTTCCAACTTGGTAGAAGCTATCCAAAAAGCTTCTTAAATAAAGACATATATTGGAATCAAGACTGAAGAGTGCTTTAGTCTCGACAATGCATCTGTTGAAGTTCTAGTTCACCTTTTTTGATATTGTTTGTGTATTCATCTAGATAATTCAAGTCCTTGTTGATTTCCTCTTAAAATCTTTTTCTAGTTTAAGTCTCTTGTTCTATATTCTCGTATCTTTCACATAAACTATATTTTAGAGAAATTTGATAAAAATTGAATAATTGGATTAAAAATTATTGGATTCAAAAGTTTGATTAGAAATCAATTTTTTGTAAGTGAATAAGGTATTGAAAGATTTTATTATAATTTGAACATTTTGTGCAAATTAAAGAATTTTTTTGGAAGCCAAGACTTTAAGGAGGTGAAAACAATGCATATATGGAACTATAATAAAATTTTGATAAAAAAAAGAAAATTTTAAAAGAAAATTTTGGATTTTTTTAGAAGTTATTAAGAATCTAACTTACCAACTATTGGTGCCAAAGACAAAAATTAAATGAAATTACATAAATCAATAAAATCTATATCAAAGAAAAATTATAAAATAAAAATAAAAAAATATATATATTCAAGAAAAAATTGGAATAGCTATTGTCAAAGATTAAAAAATATAAAGACTCTTGAATTGGACTAGAAGCAAGAAAGGAATTGATAAAACTAAAAAAAACTTTATTCTTATTTTGATATAGTTTATCTATCTAAAAGTTATATGGCAGCGTTCTGTAGGACCTCTAACATGTATCCAATTTGCAAGATACATGTCAAACTTACAAGATAAGTTTTTTATATGTATGTCATGTACTTAGCTTGTTCTATAAGCTACCAACATGTACAATACATGGTTAAGTTATTGGCTAAGTTTGTAACCTACTAATCACTTATAGACATGTATAAAGATGAAATCATATTTATGAAGCTTCTAAGAAGCTTTTCTATAAGATATTATCAAATTAATCTATTTTTATCTACTTCTATCTAAATATATTAAATAGATAATTATTGGAATAAATCTTATGTCTGTGACATTATCTCCCTTTTTAGAGACAAGTTCCATGAGAAACAATGATTATATATTGAAAAAGTCCAAGATGCACCAAATTGTATTTGCCACATATTCTGATCTTTGTTTCCTTTGAAAGTAGTTGATTGGTCCTCTCAGCCATCGATAGTGTTCTATATCAGAGTAGAAGGACCACCATGATATTTGATTATTTTTGATCTTTTATAAATTCCTTAAAAAAAATATTTAAAATACCATCAGGAGTACTTTCTATCTCTAAAGGTATTATCAAATATTAGAAGTCTCTTCTAAGGTCATATTATCAAACACATTGTATCTTCCATCAATTCAAAAAAAACATGTTATTTTTGAGCATCTTCATTTCTATTTTATTGTCTTGGAAGTTGTAATAGTTATAATGTCTCATTTGATAAGTCAGCAAACAATAGTTTTTAAACTGAATTTATTGGTTGTTGATTTTTTATCCTTCTAATACTAAATTTTTTAAAAGAATAGTAAATAATGATATAAGATATAATAAAATCTCTATTGAACTTGCTTTATTTTATAGTAAGGTTTTTTTTTTTTTTTTTTTTTTTTTTTTGACCTTTATCTTGGTTTTGATGGATGTCATTGATGAAAGGCCTTGACTTTTGCTATTGCATTTGCTAGATTCCTAAATGGCTTCCATGTGTATTCACTAATATCATATCAATATTACTGTAAAAGATATTTCAGTTGATTTAGATGCCATTTTGAATCTAAGACATCTTTCATTTCAAATTCTTCATTCTTATTTACTTCTATAGAAGGTAGTGTCGTATAATAACACAGCCATTAGGTGAAAAAAAAAGGAAATAGTTATAATATATAAGAGCTCAAATAGAAATATTTGAGCAAATTATCTAAGAATTATAGATAATAGAGAAGAAAGTGAGAAAAAAGTTAAAATGCTAATATTGCCTTTTTATAGAAAAGGCTTTTATTTACTTGTATGACCATAAATAAGATAAAATAAAGTATATTAGAAAAATAAATGATATAGGCATCTTTAAGAAAGAGTTAAGATGAGATTTAAAAAAAAATTATCTTAAAAATCTTAGAATTGATACCCAGAGAGGATTGGTTATGTGCCTAGGTTGGAATCAGACCCTAAGGTACAAAACTATGTGCCTATGGTAGATTGAAAAGTCTTTGGCAGATTGGAAAGTGAGGTTAGAGACCAAACTAGAGAAGGTGTGGGTGAGAGTTGATTTCAAATGATTTGAAGGAGAATTGGCTTTGTAAGAGCTTTACAAAATCAACGTTGTATTGAATGACTTGGAATCTTATGAAGTAAAGAGAGGTTTATATTTTTGAGCTTTCTAGGAGTTTAATTTAAAATCTATAGGTGAAATTTTGAAGATTTGTGACTACAAATATGATTAATATATATTGTGAGTTTGAGCTAGATCGAATAGTTCAATTATGAGGTATTGGAATTCAAGTGTGCTAAAGTCTTGGAAGTTGAGGTTTGAAGGTCAGTGAGGATTTGCTAGATATTTAGCAATTTATTAATTAGATTAAGGTGAAATTTTTTTATATAGATAATAGAAAAGATTTTCTATGTGTAGATGTATTTTGAAAGTAATAAAATAATATAGATAGTAGTTATTTGTGTTGAAAAATTGACATTAGGATTAAAGAAGGAGGGCGGCCAACACCCAAGTATAAGTTTAAGCATAACTTTTGGTGGATATCTTAGATTCTTTTAAATTTCTTATGTATGTTTTCAACTGGATTGTTGAAAGGTATATGAAATTTGAGATAAGATCAATGATTAGATCATTAGCCATTGTAATTTAAATCTGCTATAGAGTTTGTTAAAGATTTGGATAGGATTTGTTTAGGATTTATTTAGGATTTGAATAGGATTGATTAGGATTTGATTAGGATTTGTTATGATTTGAGTAGGATTTAGTTATAGTCTAACTAAGATTTATCAAAATTTAATCAAGATTAATTAGAATTTAATTAAGATTTAACTATGATTTGTTAAGATTTGATTAGGATTGATTAGGATTTATTTAAGATTTAATTTGGATTATTTAAAATTTATTTAAGATTTAGTTAAGATTTGATCAAGATTGACTAGGATTTAATTAAGATTTGATTAGGATTAATTATAATTTGACTAGAATTTGTTAAGATTTGACTAGGATTAAGTTAAGATTTGATTAGAATTTAGTTAGGATTTGACTAGGGTTGAATAGCATTTAATGAGGATTTTACTAGGATTATTTAGGATTTGACCAAGGTTTAATAAGGATTTATTTAAGGTTTGTTTAGAATTTGGCTAGAGGTGTTACAACTAGTTATTGTTATTTTCTTTTATCTTCTACAAGCAAGTGCCCGGAGCATTCTCAAGCAAGACTTCACAACATATGACATATTTGGAGAATCCAATGTGAAAAGCTTGAGATGGAAGGTAATTGGATTTTTTTGATCTATTTGAATTATGGAGAAGGAAGACAAGAAAATGGAAGGAGGAGCTATGGGTGGTATATCAAGTAGAGCTACAAGGAGAATTATTAATGGAGGACAAAGCATGTATTTTGATCTTAATTCTACAAGTATGTTTGAAGCATTTGCTTTATTTATGCAACAGCAACAGGTTAAAGATTGCAAAGAAGGTATGGCAAATAAAACATTACATGCAGTTGTAGACAAATTTGATCAATTTAGAAGGAAAGATATCACAAGATATTTAAGATATTATATAAGAGAAATGGAATTGAAGCATGTTTCCAAAAAAGAGATAGTTCAATTATTCAAATTAGCTACTACACTAGAGATAAGGAATCATGTGAATTCTATTATAAGATATGTTGGAAGTTCATGAGAGAAATTTTTTCAAATATTAAAGGATGAATATTTTTTGAAAGATAATGCTTGGATTATAAAAAAGTCATTTTTTTGAATGGATTTAAAGGCCTAAGAAGGATCTTCAAGGAATAGAATTATTAAAAAAATTTGAAAGACAATATTCTCATTTATCAAAGAATGAGAGGTAATTGTTGAATCCAAGTAAAGTAGAATTTCTTCTTTAAGCGGCTAATGGACAGTTTGTCAAGGACATACTTATCAAAACCTTTTAGAATATTCTAGAAGGTTCTTAAAACTCTCTAAAATCTTCCAGAGCCTTCTAACATCTTCTTAGTTGGTAGAAGTTGCTTGAGAAGCTTCCTAGTTGGTGGAAGTTGTTTGAGAAGCTCCCTAGTTGGTGGAAGCTACTTGAGAAGCCTCCTAGGTAGGAATATATATTGGAATCGAGGCTGAAGAGTTCTTCAGTCTCGACAACACATCTCTTGGAGCTCTAGCTCACCTCTTTGGTGTTGTTTTTGTACTCATCTGATTAATTTAATTCTTGCCAGTTCTTCTTAAACTTCTTGTTTAGACTTCTAGTCTATATTCTGTATCCATGATAATTTATTGAAACTACTCTCATCTTAGATATCAGAGCTAGTTCTTTCTTATTAGAGTGTGGATTATCCCTCTTCTTGAAGGTACACTAGTATTTTAGAGATTGCGGATTATCTTCTTGTAAACTAATATCTTTTTCGTTATAATATTAGAGTCTTATTCTTCTTAGAATGAGTGGATTATCCCTCTTTTTGAAGGTCTTAAGGCATTTTAAAGGTTGCGGAGTACCTTTTTCTAAACCAATATTTTCTTCTTATAGAAACAATTACTTCCTTTTTCTTAGAATGGCTGAAGGTCAAAACATTAATATGACTAAAAGTTTAGAGTCCTAGTTGGACGCCATTATGAATGCTCTTGCCACGTTATTACAGAGAACTACGGTGATTGAAAGAGTCTTTGCAAGACTTCATAACGATGGAACATCCAGAATAGCACAATCTGGACTTCGTCAGCCTCAAGCTTCCGCACCAGAAGAAGCAGCTTTACTTATGGTTCAACAAGAATCATTGCTTCTACAACAAAAAGAGCCTCAAATTAGCCTTTTAAACAAGTTTGATGGTACACGCTGTCGTACTGCATTTACGTGCAGTGTGTAAAAATATGAAAAATCTTGTATCTATTGTTAATATATGTGTGAGTGCTAGAGGTTATTTTAGAAGATATTATAAGGAGAGGATTTATTATAGCCACTTAATTAGTGAATTAAGATGGCTATTTGTTTTGTTCTTACCTTATTTATATCCTAGAATAGACTCTTTTGTAATTAGAAGAAAGGTAAAGGTTGTTTTACCTTTCTTGTTGACTTTTGAGGTAGAATGGACCTTATGAAGGGTAAGAAAGAAGAGCATGGGGTGAATAAGGCCCATCCAATAGGATTTGGCTGCCCATGTGGGCGTCTCATAGTCTAATATAGAAAGAAAGGGAGATATACTCCTCTTGTTAGACCGAGAGAGGAGGCAGTTTTTGAGTAGTGAACTTTGGAGAGAGATAGCTCCGAGGAGATAGAAGTGTTTGTAGTGAAAATTGGTGGGTGTGTTCTTCAAGTTGTGAGGATTCTAGAACCTACTCACTTGCTTGTATTGGAGTTGTGAACAAAAGGTTATGCTTGTTTTAGTAGAGTGAGGTTTGCTGCCACCCGACGAAGAGGGGTAGAAACTTCGAGCTGCCACTGCAAGTTTGATTTCAACTCTTTCTTAGTGAAATTTATAGAGAGTGTGGAAGATTGTGCTAGCTATCTATCAAGACATCTCTTGTAGCATTTGGAGTTGGAGAGCAAAAGTTGTGAGCTTGAGAGTGGGAAAGGGTTTGCTGCCACCCGACGAAGAGGGGCAGAGACTTTGTTCAACCACCCAAGTCGGACAATCTCTTCAATCTTTTTGATATTTTAGGTGCTTATAGTAGCTTATGTAAGCTTTCTACAAAACAAAAATCAATACATTTGGAGCTTTGATGAAAGTTTTATGAGCCGTGAAGTGTCAAAGAGGAAAAATTGTTGCTAGGGTTTGAAGAGTAGAATCGACTAGCTACAAAATCTGGAGTTTGAGAGGCATGCATGCGAAATTTTAGAACAAGTTAGGTGATGGAGTGAGCTTTCTAAAAAGCTATTGCATGTCCAATTTGGAGAAGGGAAGTGATCACAACAAAGGCTGAAGTGAAGAGGAGCTTTGCTGCCTTTGTATTTGCTTGGAAATTTTAGCGCCTACTTCTTTTAGCCATAACTTTTAAATGGTAAGTCATCTATTTGTGAAATTTTGATATGTTTTACAATGGATTATTGGCTTTCCATAGGCTATAAGCACGCTTGATTCGACCTTTGGATGAATTTTTCGTGATTTATTTAGTTTCAGTTTGTTGTATAACTTGTATTCCTCATATGCGGTTGTATTTTGAGGTATACTTGAATACATACATACTTTGCTTATACTTTTTAGACAAGTATATATACTTGTATTTATACAAGTATTCTATAAGTATTCTACAAGTATTATACATAATATTTGTACAAGTATTTGTACAAGTATTATACCAAGGATTTATACAAGTATTTGTACAAGTGTTATACCAAGGATTTATACAAGTATTTATACAAGTATTTGTATAAGTATTATTCAAGTATTTATACTTTATATTTGTACAAGACTTGTACAAGTATAATACAAGTATAACTTGAAAGCTTGAAGAAATATTGTGCAAGTATAGAACATACTGCACTTCTCCCTCAAGCTCTAAAGTTCTAAGAAATAGGAACCCGTTTCCAAGGCGAATTCTCTCTACCCGACAACGCTCCAAGATTTGAGGTTTCGTCAATCAAATCAAGTTGATAACAGCTCTTCAATCCAAACGTTATCTGATAGAGGAATCACGCGTTGGATTGGTTGGAACTTTGTTTACAAGACAAGCTCTATCGTGGTTTGCTCCTCTGTTCGAAAAAAGATCACCGATTTTAAACAACTTTGTGACTTTTTTGGAGGCATTTGCAAAAGCATTTGGCGAGTATAACAAGACTCGATGGGCTACAACAAAAATTCAATCGATACGACAAGGGACTTACTCTACATTAGTCTATGCATTGGATTTCAGGTAATTGGTATGTGACATCAACTGGGATGAAGAAGCATTGATGAGTCAATTCTATTAGGGTCTAATTGACGATGTGAAAGATTTGATGTTATCTCTTCTTGATCCACAAATGCTCAACGAAGCCATTAGCCAAGCTGTGAAGTGCGATAACCGCCTATTTCAGCATTGCCAAGACCAATGTTCCAGACAATATACAAGTCGTCATGGCACAACTATATGAGGGAGTAGCCTAAATTCATAATTGGAGGCGGAGGACATACAGTTTGATGCGGTATGTGTCAAATCTCTTACTCCAGAAGAAAAGAAGCAGCGTATGGAGGAAGATTTGTATATGTGTTGCGGTGGAGAAAGCCATAGAGCTAGAAATTGTCGTAAGAAGCAAAATAGATGCAACATCAAGACTAGAGGTGCATTTGTTTAGGAAAACGAGGATGCCTTGCCATAATAAGAACCATACGCTTGGACAAATCAATACCAAATTCCTCTCTTTTTACCCAACCTACCCGTTGTTTTACAATTTTTTTGTCTTTAGGCCCTCAAAAACTAAAAACCTTAGCCTTATTAGATTCAAGAGTATTTGCTTGTTTTTTAGACTAAGAATTTGTTAAGCGTCACAAAATTCCCCTAGTACAGAAATTCAAGCCTATTCACGTAGAAATAATAGATGGATGACCTTTATTGTTTGGTAGTGTCACCCATGAATCATAACCTATAGAAGTGACGTTTGAAGACCATAGTTGTTATATTATTTTCAACATTATTAGCACCCTCACAAACTGTTATTCTGGTCTTGGTTGAAAAATATACAATATGTATTTTCTGTATAACATTTGCCAGAACAACTTAGTCAACTTTATTCTGACTGAAAAAACACTGTACTGCTTCCTGAACTTGACCAGAACACGAAGATCAAGGAAGGTGCACACCATTGACCGTTTATGCTAATTTCAATCCAGCGAGAGCGTATTTCAACAGCAGGTATATCGGATAAATACAAGGATTTTCAAGACGTATTCCAAAAGAAGAATACTGACATGCTATCGGAGCACTGATCATACGATTGTGCCATAGAATTACAAGAAGGAGCACAACCGCCTTTTGGCCCAATCTACAACCTATCGCAAATAGAGTTGATTGAATTGCGGAAATACATTGATGAGAACCTAGCCAAGAACTTCATTTGTCATTCAAAGTTGGCAGTTGGGGCACCAATCTTATTTGTGAAGAAAAAGGATGGCTTACTACAGATATGCATGGATTATCAAGGTCTCAAGAAGGTGATAAAGAAGAATCGCTATCCATTACTTTTGATCTCTAGTCTTTTGGAACAACTTGGATGTGCAAAGATCTTTATAAAGATTGATCTAAGAGGAGCTTATAACCTTGTGCGAATCAAAGAAGGAGACAAATGGAAGACAACTTTTTGTATAAGGTATGGCCATTTTGAATATAATGTCATGCCATTTGGTCTTACCAATGCTCTAGCAGTCTTTCAAGACATGATGAATGTTATTTTTCAAGAGCATCTAGACGATTTTGTAATCATTTATCTGTACGATATCTTGATATTTTCCAAGAACAAAGAAGAGCATGAGAAATATGTTTGTTTGATACTCAAAAAACTATGTGAGCGAGGACTCTACGCCAAGTTAAAAAGTGCTTATTTCACCAAATTGAGATGGAATTTTTAGGATTTGTTGCAACTACGAAAGGCTTGAAGATGGATCCCAAGAAGGTGGAAGCAATTGTATCCTGGAAAGTCCTAAAGATGGTTAGAGACATACAATATTTTCTTGACTTTGCTAATTTCTATCAAATCTTTATCAAGAATTATTCTCAAGTTGCTGCCCCACTCACTCAATTGACGTATAAGGATAAGCTTGAATGGGGACCTCTAGCGGAAAAAACATTTCAAAATCTTAAGACGGCATTTATTATGGCTTCAATTTTGGTACATCCAAACTTTACAGAGGCTTTCTATTTGGAAATCGACGCTTCGAATTTTGCTTTAGGAGTCATACTTTTGCAGATGAGCATTGATAATAAGCTTTATTTGATTGTATTCTATTCGCGGAAGTTTTTTACGGCTAAGATTAACTATGAGATCCATGATAAGGAACTCCTTGCTATAATGGATTCTTTCTAAAAGTGGCGTCACTTCCTCGAAGGAGCTGCACATCCGGTGATCATATACACAGATCACAAGAATTTGGAATACTTCATGTCGGCTTGGATTTTAAATCGACGTCAAGCTCGATAGAATATGTCACTATCTAGGTTTGACTTTGTTATTACTTATCGGCCTAAAAAGCAGCAAGGGCTATCCGATGCATTATTAAGAAGATCATATCTTGTATCAAAGGTTGGAGAAGCAGCGCTTGATCAACAATGTATGACATTGTTAAAGCCAGAGCAATTCAAGATTTTTGCTGCTGTTGTGCCAATTGATGCCGACTTCCTCAACCAAGTACGTGCCGCGGCTATTGAAGATTCAATAGCCCTTGATATCAAGCAGCGTATCAATGATGACAAATTTAAGGTCAAAGGAGATCTTTTATACTTTGAAGAGCGGCTGTGTATCCTAAAAGGACCAACACAACTCCGAGTCCTTCAATCTCGTCATGACTTTCTAGCTGCAGGACATTTTGGATACAACAAGACCTTGTAACTCATTTCTCAAGATTTTTGGTGGTGCCAAATATGGAAGGATGTAAATTTTTTTGTCCTCTCTTGTGATATTTGTTCAAGATCCAAGAACCCTCGGCATCGCCCTTATGGACTTTTACAGCCATTGCTTATTCTGCATCATCCATGGTGTTCAGTTTCCATGGACTTTATTACGGACCTACCGCCATCGAATTCATTTGACAGCATCTTTGTTGTGGTGGATCGCCTCACAAAGATGGCACATTTTATCTTTTGTAAGAAGACATTGTCAAGCGAAGACACAGCAAGGCTCTTCCTTGATAATGTGTATCAATATCATGGTCTACCAGATGATATTGTGTCGGATCGAGGAACCCAATTTGTATCAAAGTTTTAGAGATCTTTTTTTAAGATATTGAAGGTAGACGATTACTAGAAATTCATGCTACAGATTTGAAGAAGATATTAGAAGAACGGATTTTATGGGAAAAGATTGAATTTACAATTGGTGAAATTTTAGGAATTGTAAAGCATGAATTTCATGAAGTTATTATTAATACAATAAAGAAAAAATGGCAATCTATAAGAAATATTATGATACCAAATATATAAGGAGCAAAGACAATGAAAATTAGTATAGATGAAGAGAATGAAATACAAGTTTTTGGAGATGTTTCACAAGTTGGACTTACAAAAGAAGGAAATGGAATTCAACCATCTAGTTATTATTTTCAAAATCATTGGACAAGGGCTACTACAGAAATTTTAATAAAATTGGAAGATTTAGAAGAATCAATTGTGGTATTAATTGATCATGGTTCTAAGATCAATTTGATATCAAAAGAGCTATACAAAAAGGAAAAATGGTCTATTGATATTGAATATGGGTGGATGAAAAGATCAGCAAACAATTCAAAGAGAGAATCATATGGAGCTTGTCCAAATATCAAGGTGATAATAAGAGATGTTATGTATGAATAACATTTTTTTGTACAAGAAATGTCTACATATCCTATTATATTGAGAAAACTATATATTACCACCACACAAATGGAGACAAAGATAATGGATGATGGTTCAATATATACAAGGATAAAAAGCCAAGATAGAATGAGAACAATTCAGTTTTTGATTGTTTGTACCAATCATGAAAAAAATTGTGATATGTTGAAAAAAAAGCCATTATCAAATGAAAATTTTGAAGACCTTGAGGGTTTTTACCATGCACCATTGTAAAGCGGGATTGCAATGGGTTAGAGAAAAAAATGCTCCCGCTTAATTTAAAAGAGAAGATATTATCTATTAGACTTATTAGATTGAGACAAGATTATATATTATCTTTTAAGACTATTGAAAGGATGAAAAGGATAAACAAATGTTATATTAAAAATATGGAGCAAATTTTTTAAAAAAATAGAGAATTGATTGAAGATAAATTTATTTCGGGAGCATTTGAAAAAGTTGGATTTGTAAATATTATAAGAAAATTAAATTATTTGTTGCAATATGGATTACAAAGAAAGAATAAAATTATTAATGTATATTCAAAAAAATATTATGATGAAATTCAAAAATTTATAGAAATCTTAAGTCACCAAAAAGTACTTGTTGAGACTAAGTATAAATCAGTAAAAAAAAAGGTTAAAATAGTGGCTTTGCCATTATCATTGGATTGTAAAGAAAAGATGAAGGGAGCATCTATACAACCAAATTTAAGAGATCTTAGGAAGATAGGGCATGAATTTATAGATGCTATATTAAATGGATTAAAAGTTAGATGTGATAGATTTTTGACAAAATGTGAAGAAGAATGTTTTAGAAAAATGCTTTCACAACATGAAAAGGCTTTTGCATTTGAAGTACATAAAATTAGATGTGTTGATCCAAGTATTGTAGCATCTATGGTTATTTTTACTATTCCTCATGAACCATGGAATTTACAGCTAATTCAAACATCAAAAGCATATTTATCTAAATTAGTAAGTTTATTCAATAAAAAGATTAAAATATAAATTTTAAAACCATCTATTATACCTTATTCTAATCGATGGTTTAAAGTACCAAAGAAAAATGAAACAATGAGATTTATATAAGACATGCAACTTGTGAATAAAGTGACTATTAGAAATATGGATTCAAGTCTAATTGTGGATGAATTTGTAGAAACATTTGCTGAAAGAGTAATATATTCAATAGAAGATTTTTACTTAAGATATGATCAATTCCAATTGGCAATACAAAGTAGAGATTTAACTACTATAAAGACTCTATTGGATTTAATAAGGATGTGTACATTGCTTCAACAAGCTACTAATTGAGTAGCTTATATGATGAATGCAATGAATAAAATATTGAGAGACTTTATACTAGAAAAGACTATGCCATTCTTAGATGATGTTTCAATTAAAAGATGTGCAGAAGAGGAAAAAGATAAAACACCAGATCAAAAGGGTTGTAGAAGATTTATTGCAAATCATATTATTGATTGTGAAAGAATTTTATCATGGTGTCGTATTGTGACACGATTATATGATGAAACTATGACTAAAAATGATTTTTTAATTAATACTCTATTATCTTAGTTTGAAAAGAATTTAACATATTTTAACAAGGTTTTTATGAAAGCCTCTTAGTTTATTTTCTTCACTTAATAGCTAGTACATAAGAATTAGTTAATAATTTTATCTTCTAGGCTATAATAATTCTTTTATTGCCTTAGAAAGGCCATAAAATAGTAAAAATATAGTTAAAAGGATAAATTACTAGCATGATTGATACTAGGATTAAGCTGAAGGTGAATAGGCTATAAAATCCCTAGGATAGGTTAGATTGATACCCAAGGGTTGGCCATTTGTAGGACAAGGTCAAAATCAAACCTTTGGCTACAAAAATAGCCGCCTAGGGCAAATTTCGGGGGTTTTTTCAGATCAAGTTCTTAGATTGGATAGTTAACTTGAAGCTTGTTCCAAGGGCATTAAGCTTATTACCATAGAATTTTGGATGACTTTGCAATTGTTATTCAAAGTCAGGATTTGTATTGGTGTTTTGGGTTTTATATAAGACAATGATAGTTTGCATTCTTGAGTGATTTGTGCAATCTGTGTAGCATCTATGGCTCAAAATTTGATATTGTTTGAAATGTTGAGTGTACTAAGTGTATACAAAATTTTATGTTAATCTAGTAATGCAATCAGGAGATATTTGACCTTTGATACAAAGGATTGTCGAAAGTTGGCAGCTTAGGGTTGGATAGGGTTTCTGTAATAAATAAAGATCTACTTATTAGATCAATGTAAATTTTGGCTTGGTAGTAGAAGACTTATAGTTTGAGTTACAGACCAAGTTTGAACTGAAGTTGATGGTTGAAGGAGAAATCACCACTGGAATTTCTGCATCAATTTTCATCAGTGCGGATTTTGGGCATTTTCTTGCCATTTGTAAGTTCGGTTGGATTGAATTTTTCTAAATGTGTAGAAAGCTTATACCAACATTTGTATGCAAAATTTCACACTAAGTAGACGGTTGGATTAAAAGTTATAGCTTGTCAAAGCTCATTGATTAGGATTAGGACTTGCAAAGAAAAATTAAAAAATTGCTTAATTATAAAAGAAACGAGACTATTGGGATATATGTATGGTTGATGTTACTAAGAGGAGTATTTTTAAATACTTTTGAATTGAACTTTGAATTATATTCTTCATATATGGATGAAACCTATTAGGATTTCTTGATTATTTGCAAACACAACTTTACCTTCTACAGCCAAGTACCCGGTGCATTCCCAAACAAGACAACACATAATACGACAACGGTTGGAAGAGATACATTTGACCTTATCAAGTATTAAATCTATGTTTGGGATAAATAAAAAATTTATTGTTGGACATATGTGTGGTTCTTATGGACATAAGCCAAATATTAAAAAAATAAATATTATTGAAAAAATGAAAGAATGTACAAATACAATGGAAGTCAGAAGATTTTTAAGAGCATGTATTTTCTATCATATATGGATACTTCATTTTGCACATGTAGTAGATCCATTATATGAGTTGCTAAGAAAGAATCAAAAATTTCAATAGAAAGAAAAATAAAAAAGAGCTATGGAAAAATTGAAGGAACTTCTTTCTTCACCTCCAACTTTGAAGAAAGTGGATTATAAATATGGAAAGCCAGTGATATTGACAGTTAATACAAGTCCAATTGGAATAGGTTGGACAATTGAACAAGATGATGAACAAGGCAATAAATATGTAATAAGATTTGGAGTAAAGGTTTTGAATATTAGATATTAGACATATGCACAAATTAAAAGAGAATTTTGGGATGTAGTAATAGCTATGAAAAATAAAAAAGAGTATTTGATTGGAGCTTCAATAGTTATAGAAATAAATTGTCTACCTTTATTGAGTATAATTACAAGTTGTTCAATTCTTAATATTGCTATGTTAAGATAGATAGCATATGTTAAATCTATGAATTCAGAGTTTAAACACATTTTAAGAATAAATAATTTAGTTGCAGATATATTATTGAGGACGAGATATTATGATGAAGAAGATATGATTGATTTAGAAGATGATGTGGGCACAAAGTTTTATACTAATACATTATTAAAAAAAGAAAGTATACATTTGAATGTACCATTAGAATCCTTTTCAAGAGATTTATATGAAGGTGAATGGAAAGATGTTGAAAAGTATCTAAATATATTAAAACGATAAGAAGATTGGACAAATAAAAAATTTAAGAATATCCGTAAAAAAGCCTATGGATATCATCTACATAATAGATATTTATGGAAGCATCCAAAGAAAAGAGGAGAAGTACCACAACAGGTGATATGTGGTTTAGAAGCTCAATAAAAGATTATTAAAGAATTCCATGAGAATTTGTGGGCAAGGCATAGAGGAATTTGGACAAATTTTACTAAAATATAAGAAAGGTATTGGTAGAAAGGCATATACAAAGATGTGGTAAATTTTATAAGATCATGTGAGACTTGTTAAGTTTATTCTAATATTTGACATCAAGATGATTTACATTCAACTTATCCTCTAGTATTATATTATAAATAGGTAGTGGATTTAGTGGCAATGCCTATAGGACTTGGACAAATGAAATATATGATATTTGCATATGAAGATTTATCAAATATAGTTAGAGGTCAAGTATTAAGAACAAAGAGTACTAAAAGTGTATGTCGATTCCTCTTAGAAGACATTATTTGTTGTTATGGTTGTATTGAAAAAATCACTATAGATAGAGATAAAGTGGATGCAAAAAAAACAAAAGAACTCTTTTTTAGAATAAGAATTAATTTTTTTTTGACAACAACATATAATCCAAAAGGTAATCGAAAGAGTGAGCGTGGACATTCATCTATTATTATGGCATTTATAAAAGCATGCAATGACAAAGTACATTAGTGGCCAAAGCTACTACCATTTACATTATAGGCAGATTGTACAACTCATAGTGCAATAACTAGTTATATACCTTTTGAGTTAATATATGGATAAAAGTCAATTATGCCAATAGAAGAAATAGTGCCTTTATAGAGAATATTGCCTTGGAAGGATGATCTTAATAGAAAAGATCTTTTAGTATTACGGATTTAGCAATTGGAAAGAAGACTTGAGGATATTAAAGTAGCAATTGGAAGATTGAAGGAAGCAAGGGAAAAGAATAAGAAAATATTTGATAAAACGCATCAATTATGGCCTAAAAAAATAAAAGAAGGTGATTGGATATTAATCTATGATAATAGTTTGGATAATCAACATAATACATTACAAAAATTTTCTAAGCATTGATTTGGATCATATATTGTGATAAAAGGCTATAATAATAGAACATATTCTTTACAAGAGCTTGATGGAGCAAAATCAAAGACACCTATAATAGGCAAGCTAGTCAAGTTATTGAGACAAAGAGGGGTATGTATACATTTTGATAAAGAACAAAATCTATTAAAAGGTATTGAAATACAAGAGGAGGAACAAATTGAGGATCAAGAATTAGACCAAGGTGGAAAGTGTCACATATTAGTATATTGAAGAAATTTTGGCGCATGCCGGAGGATGCACAAATTTAAGGAAAACAAATGTTATGTAGTAACACAACCATTAGGTGAAAGAAAAAGGAAATAATTATAATATATAAGAGCTCAAATAGAAATATTTGAGCAAATTATCTAAGAATTATAGATAATAGAGAAGAAAGTAAAAAAAAAGTTAAAAGGCTAATATTGCCTTTTTATAGGAAAGGCTTTTATTTATTTTTATGGCCATAAATAAAGTAAAATAAAATATATTAGAAAAATAAATGATATAGGCATCTTTAGGGAAGAGTTAAGATGAGATTTTAGAAAATTTTATCTTAAAAATTTTAGAATTGATACCCGGAGAGGATTGGTTATGTGTCTAGGTTGGAATCAGATCCTAAGGTGCAAAACCGCTATCAAGGTAGAGAGAGTTTACCTCAAGTAAGCCTTGGGCTTCTAGCTGTCACTAATTTCTCAATCAAGCTTTAAAATGAAGAAAGTTCTAAGTTTATATATATATTTTCCCTTTTGGAGCAATTACACCAAATACATAAGCCTCAAATAACCAACAACATCCAAAATATAGTAAAATCCTCTAAAACCTTATATATCCTTATGTGGAAATTTTTCCAAATTTCAACACCTCATATCTCCTAATCCGACCTTTTAAACATAGTAAAATTTTACATGAGATATTAATGTATTCTTATCAACCTTTACAACAAATTTCAATTGCAAATTCATTGCGGATCTTGAGATATCTTGAAAACCCTAACAATCGCTTGAAACCCTTGTCTTTATGCACCTACACACAAATTTCTTCATATCTCACAAAATATATGCTCAAATGCCACGAAATTTATATGTATAGCTTTTTAATACAAAATGTCACATTCTCTAAGAAATTTGAGCCAAAAATTCATTCGAAAATTCAAGTTATGGTTCCAACTATTACTATAAACAAAACCGCTCACTTATTGCCTTTGATTTAGAAGCACCACCTTCAATGTCCTACAACTCCTTTATATGAACTCCAAATGCAGCAGTTCCTTCACAAAAGATGTAGATCTTAAAATTGCCGTTTTAGCCGTGCCTTTCGATCTCCAAAAGCTGCCATAAAACTCCTCTTATATTCAAAAGAGTAATATTATATCTCAAATTGATACCTTAACTTCAAACAGCTATAACTTCTTTACCTTAACTCCAAATTCTCTAATTTTTGTATACAAATTATATCCAAAATCCTAAAATTTACAACCATAGCTTTTAATCTCCAAATGCCCTCCTCAAAGTTACTAAAATCCTCCTTAAGGTTGCAGGTAGCGTCCTCAAAGTCCATTGGACATGGTATTCTACCAATAGAGATGAAGTTTTTCATTCCTTGCCTTCAAATGACCATGCCTTGCTTTCATCCTTCTCAATTAGCCTCTTACTAGCTTAAAATTTCATCCTTGGGCTCCCACCTTCTCTCAAGGCTTCATACTAATCATTTAGATCTTATAATTTTTAAATACCATAATCAAAACAAGTAAAAATAAAATAAAATAAAGTTTCTTCTATCAACCATTTTTAATTTAATTTACTAACCATTCTAATACACATCTAGATTTATAAACATATAATATATTTTAACTAATTTTTACATATTGTAAGTAATTACAATACGATACCGCATGCCTATGGCGGATTGAAAAGTCTTTGGCAGATTGGAAAGTGAGGTTAGAGACCAAACTAAAGAAGGTGTGGGTGAAAGTTGATTTCAAATGATTTGAAGGAGAATTGGCTTTGTAAGAGCTTTACAAAATCAAGGTTGTATTGAATGACTTGGAATCTTATGAAGTAAAGAGAGGTTTACATTTTTGAGCTTTTTAGGAGTTTAATTTAAAATCTATAGGTGAAATTTTGAAGATTTGTGACTACAAATACGATTAATGTATATTGTGAGTTGAGCTAGATCGAATAGTTCAATTAGGAGGTATTGGAGTTCAAGTGTGCTAAAGTCTTGGAAGTTGAGGTTTGAAGGTCAGTGAGGATTTGCTAGATATTTAGCAATTTATTAATTAGATTGAGGTGAGAGTTTTTTATATAGATAATAAAAAAGATTTTCTATGTATATATATATTTTAAAAGTGATTAAACGGTGCAAATAGAAGTTGTTTGTATTGAAAAATTGACATTAGGATTGAAAAAGGAATGCAGCCAATACCCTAATATAAGTTTAAGTATAACTTTTGGTGGATATCTTAGATTTCTTTTAAATTTCTTATATGTATTTTCAACTGGATTGTTGAAAGGTATATGAAATTTGAGATAAGATCAATGATTAGATTATTAGCCATTGTAGTTTAAATCTATTATAGAATTTATTAAAGATTCAGATAGGATTTGTTAAGATTTAGTTAAGATTTGATTAAGATTGTTAGGATTTGTTTAAGATTTGTTTTAAATTTGATTAGAATTAGTTAGGATTTGACTAAGATTTAATTAAGATTTGACTAGGGTTTATTAGGATTTAATTAAGATTTTACTAGGATTATTTAAGATTCTTTTAGAGTTAAGTAGGATTTAATTAAGGTTTGATTAGGATTGTTTAAGATTTATTTGGAAATTGGTTAGGATTTAGTTATGATTTGACTAGGATTATTTAGGATTTATTTAAGATTTAGTTAGGATTTGAGCAAGGTTGATTAAGATTTGATAGGATTTGACTAAAATTAATTAAGATTTAATAAAAATTTGTTAGAATTTGGCTAGATTTTAATTAAGATTTGACTAGGATTTGTTAGGGCTTGACCAAGGTTGATTAGGATTTTATTAAGATTTGACTAAGATTGTTTAGGATTTATTTAGAGTTGATTAGGATTTAATTAGGATTTGATTAGGATTATTTAAGATTTGTATAGGATTTGATTAGGATTTGATTAGGATTTGACCAAGGTTGACTTGAATTTAGTTAGCATTTGATCAAGGTTGATTAGGATTTAATTAGGATTTGACTAGGATTGTTTAAAATTTGTTTAGAATTTGGTTAGGATTTAATTAAGATTTGACCAAGGTTGACTAAAATTTAATTAAGATTTGATCAAGATTGATTAGAATTTAGTTAGAATTTGACTAGGATTATTTAAAGTTTGACCAAGATTTAATTAGGATTTGATTAAGCTTTATTTAGGATTTGATTAGATGTATTAGAACTAATTATTGTTATTTTCTTTTATCTTCTATAGCCAGGTGTCTAAAGCATTTTCAAGCAAGACTTCATGACATATGACAGCAGTTGCATTTGTCTTTTTTTCTTATATATCCATTGTCTTATATAACTTGAGTAGTCACACATGAAATATAGGATGGATCTTTATAGGTTTTAATAGGTGTATTTAATTAGAAACTAGAATAATTTATTTACAAATTGAAAATAGTCCAAGCCTATAATAATCCAATTTGTCACTAGGACAAATAGTCTTGATATTATAATGAAGTAAGTATATTTTATTGTTCATGTGGAATTAAAGTTGTTTCTTACGATAGACATCTGTATTGATCTTTTGTCATTCTTGAGCTTGCTTTAATTGTACTTTTATTGTTTTATGTAATTTTGACAACCAATTTGCCAAATTTTTTGCCGTAAGATTATCAACTTTTGAAAAGTCAAAAGTATCAAGTTGTAGATGATAATTATGATTGGCAAAGAATAGAATTTGTTGAATAAAAGAATATATACAATTATTATAAGTAATCTCTACTAATGGCAAAAGAATTCAATTATCTTGATGGTAGTTGATGGTAGTTAATGGTACACCTCAAATATTGCTTCAAAACTTAATTTACATATTTTGTTTGTCCATTAGCTTAAAGGTGGAGAACTAAAGATAGTGTTATGTCTACCTTTAGTATTTTAAAAAAGGTTCTTCAAAATTTTCATACAAATTATATTTCTCTATTTGATATAATATCCCTTGATAATCTATGATAGCTATAGATATTATCAAAAAAGACTTGAATTTAGAAGATTCGTGATAAAATCCATAGCTATAAAAGACTAAGTTTGTTCTAGTATAGATAATGGTTGAAGGAATCTATAAAATCAATAATAAAGAATTTTTAATCTTGAATAAATGTTGCACAATTATACAAACTCTTTAACATGTAATTCATGAGACTTAAATAAATTATTCTTAATATCATTAATAACAAGGTTTACAGACATATTTTAATGGACTTACTAGAAAAAAGGTGAATCAACAATCAATGTAGATTTCATTGCTAAAAAATAAAATTTCTTTGATTTCAAAAAAATCATTTTTTGTTGATTAAAAGTTGAATTTTTTTCTTTTGGTATAAGATGAAAATGTTGTCGTAATACGTGAAGTCTTGCTTGAAAATACTCTAGGCACCTAGCTGTAGAAGATAAAAAAGAAATATGTAACAACAAGATCCTAACAATTCTAATAGAATCTTAAATAACTTCCATTAAACCTTAGCAATATTAATAAAGCTTTGATCCAATCTTAAAGAAATTACAAAAAAAAGAATAAATGAATCATATATTAATCATAAAAAAAAATAACATATAAAATAATAATTTTAAAAAATATTAAAAATAAAAATCTTAAAATCACAATCAAACCTTGATCAAATCCTAAGTCAAATTTTGATCAAATCCTAAATCAAATCCTAGTCAAATCCTAAATCAAATCCTCATCAAATCTTAAATCAAACCTTGGTCAAATCCTAAATTAAATCTTGATCAACTTCTAAATCAAGCCTTGATCAAATTCTAAGTCAAATCTTGGTTAAATCCTAAGTTAAATCCTAGTCAAATCTTGGTCAAATTCTAAACCAAATTCTAATAAAATCTTGGTCAAATTCTAAGCCAAATCCTAATCAAACTCTAAGTCAAACCTTGGTCAAATCCTAAATCAAATCTTGGTCAAATCTGAAGTCAAATCTTAATCATATCTTAAGTCAAGCCCTGATCAAATCCTAAGTCAAACCCTGATCAAGCTCTAAATCAAACCTTGATTAAATTCTAAGTCAAATCCTAGTCAAATCTTGGTTAAATCCTAAATCAAATTCTAAATCAAACCTTTGTTAAATCCTAAGTCAAATCCTAGTCAAACCTTAAATCAAATCCTAATCAAATCTTAAATCAAATCCTAGTCAAACTCTATGCCAAATCCTATAAAATCCTAATCAAACACTAAATCCTAAATTCAAACCCTAATCAAATCTAAGTCAAATTTTAATTCTAATAAAATCCTAATCAAATCCTAATCAAACACTAAATTCTAAATCCAAATCCTAAACCTTAATCGAATCCTAATCAAGTCCTAAGCAATTCCTAAGGCAATTTTAGAACCTCAATAACTACTAAATAAACTATTGATTTTGATTGAAAATTTATATATGCCTTAATAACTAAATTGACAACAAACACACCAAGTTTGAAGAAGATCAAATGTACCAAAAAGAAAAAAAAAACCTATAAATCAACTCAGGTGTCGGTCGGCCCCCTTCTCCAATCTTGATGCCAATATTCCAATGCCTAAACCTCCTGTTTTCACTATTAAATTGCTTTCAAATTTAATATGTGTATAGAAAATTAAGTCTTCTATTTGTAAATAAAAATTTCACTCAAATCCAACTAATAGATTGCTAGAAATCTTAGGAAACCTAATTAACCCTCAATTTCCAATTTCTAAGACCCCAACCCACATAAACTTTAATAATCTTTGATCAAACTATTAGATCAATTTCAAATTTACAACATCCTATAAGTATAATTCTATACACTAACCTACAAAATCTTACTTGTAGATCTATAATCAATCTCACAAAATACTCAAAAATATATATCCCAATATATTTCACAAAAATCAGAGTCACTAAAATCAACCTTGACTTTGAAAAGCCCTTACAAAGTTGTTACAAATTCAAATCACTTCCAACTAATACTCAAAGAAAGATCCTCTAGTCTACTTTCTAATAATTCCTTTTGATCTGCCAAAAAACTCTCAATCCATTGTAGGCATGCAGTTTTGTGCCTCACAATTTGATTTCAACTCCAGTTCATAATTAGTCCTCTCTAAATATCTATTTTGAGATTTTTTAAATAAAATTTTTTCAAATCTATTTTTAACTCTATTTTAATGATTCCTATATTATTTATTTTTCTAATCTACTTTATTTTGTCTTATTTATGGCTATTCAAAGTAAATAAAAATTCCTCCTATAAAAAGATAACAATAGCCTTTTAATTTTTTTTAAAAAAATTTAAATTTTATTTTTTATTTTTTTTAATTATTTATAATTCTAAGATAAATTTACTCAAATATTTCTATTTGAATTCCTATATATTATAATTATTCTCTCTTTCTTTCACCTAATGACTGTATTACTACACGACAATGTCTAAAAAAGACATCAGATAAACCTTGTTATTTTTCTAGCCAATAAGTGATAATAAACTTGAATCTTGATAAAGATATGTTCTACCATGTCTAACAATAATTCAACATATGTGTTGATATAAAGTACTCACGATTCTTGTGATCTATATATACTGTGTTGTATTACATATTGTCCTATTTGAAAATACATCGGGCAACTGGTTGTGGAGGGTGAAGTTGCGATTCACAAATACCCAAGAACCTTTAACATATTTTATGCGTATAAGAAGAATGTGATTGAATATCAATATAAGAGTACTTAAATCAATATAAAGTGCTTAAAAATACTCTTTCTAATAACTTTATTTACATATAAATCTCAATTGCTTTGTTGCTTGGCACAATCAAGCAACTAAGATTTCTCTTTACAAGTCCTAGTCTTATTCAATGAACTTCAATAAGTTGTAACTTTTTATTTAACTATCAATTTCATATGAAACTTTTTGTACAAATGAAAATATAAGTCTTGTATATGTTTAAAAAGTTTCAATCCAACCCAACTTACAAACTTTGAAAAATCAACCAAAACTTGTACAAATATCACTTGGTTACTAGCTTGAAGATTGATGTAGATATTCTAGTGGCAATTTCTCCTTCTTCAACTATTAACTTCAACTATAATTTGGTATATAGCTTGCTTTTCAAGTCTTCTAATATTGTGCCAAATTTCACTATGATTTGACTAATAGATCTTTAGATATTGTAAAAACTCCAAACAATCCTAAATTGCCAATTTGTGGTATCTCTTCATACTAAAGATCATGTAAATCTCAATCACATTATTAAATTGTTACAAATTTTTATTCAATCTTAGCACACTCAATGATCCATATATTGTCAAAATTGCAACCATAGATGTCACTTCATTTGCACACAATAGCTAAAAGTGCTGGTCCTAACTTTATTGCATAAAAATTTAATTTCTAATACAAACTTTGACTTTAGATAGCGATTGGTAAGTCCTCCTAAACCCTACAAAAATAAGCCTAATATCTTTATTACAAGTTTGAAGCTAGCTCTCCAATTCTTATTGCTCATTTCCAAATGCTCTGATGTCGTGCCCTTGGTGGCTGTTTTTGTGGCTAGAGGTCTGATTTCGACCCTATCTCATGTACGGTCAACCCCCAAGTATCAATTCAACTTATTCTAAGGATTTTTAAGCTTGATCCTATCTTCAACTTAATCCTAGTATCAACTATATTAACTATTTATCTTCTCTATCCTATTTTTATTAACTTATGGCTTTTTAAAAGTAATACAAGAGTTTGTACAACCTAGAAGAAAAATTTAATAACTAATTTTTATCTATTAGCTATTAAAACAAGAAAATAATCTAAGAGGCTTTTATAAAAAAAAATTTAAGTATCATAAGTTTATATTGAATGGAGATAATCAAATATTAAGTAGAAATTATTCTTATTCATACTTTCTATTATATAAACGTGTTACAACACGACATCCACTCCTTCTGAATCTGTACATCCTCTAATAAGCACCAAATGAACCATATGTCATAGTTGGCATCACACCATCTCTTCATTTTTTGCACCAAGTTCTTCTTTATCATATTCATTATCCATTTCAACACAACTATCTTCTTCAAAATCATTAATATCTTCAATATGATCCTCTATATTTATTTTCCCATTTTATTGTTTAAAAACCTTCACTCGCTTCTCGATAATATATATATCTTTTATTTTGTACCATCCAATTCCTTCAATGAATACGTGATATTATCATGGACTATTACTACTACATATGGTCTAAACCAACATTTTATAAATTTTTGTAAAATATTATGCTAGTTATCCAAATTACTATTATAAATAAGTATCCAATCACCTTCTTCAATTGCTCTAGGCCTCAATTGATGTTTATCAAATCGAGCCTTATTCTTTAGCCTTGTCTCTTATAATCGTTTTAATGCTAACTCAACATCTTCTGATCTTTATTCAAGTTGTTAAATTTTAATAGCCAATAATTCTTCTCTTATTAATCCATCTTCCTAAGATAGCATACTCTAAGTTGGCACATGTTCTTCAATTGGCATAATAGGTTTCTGACCTGTCATGAGCTCCATTAGCATATATTTCATCATTGAACTATGTGTTATTCAATCAGTCCATAATACATAAGCTAGAAGTTGAGGCCATTCTTTTACTCTTCTATTACAAGCTATAATTAAGATTTTTATAATTGGTAGGTGTCTATGTTTATTTTTTACATTTCCCTCTGGATTATAAGTAATAGTCAATGATAATTTAATTCCACATCTTTTAAAGAATTCATGAGTTTCATATGCATCCAATTCTCTACAATCTGGAGCAATCTTTCTCACATATCCATAATGACAAATAACATCCTCAAGTAAAAATTTGCAGATTCCTTCTATAGACTTTATTTTTAATGCCTTGCCTTCTACTTGATTTGATAAATCTTCAAGAGCCAAAACTAAATATTTTATTTGCCATAACCCCATTGGTATAATAATAAAATCTATAACCCATTTAAAATGAATAGCCAAAGGATATGTTGGATATAGACCATTTCAATGACGTATATTTGAATACATTTGACAAGTTATAGAAGATTCTACAAATGAAGCTATATCTCAATGCATATTTTTCTACCAATACTATTCTTTTAATTTAGTAAAGATAGCCCAAATTTCTCGATGCCCTGTCCATAGACTACCATAAAATTCTTTAAATATTTTTTGTCGATCTTCTTTGATATCTACTACTCGTTGTGACATTTCAATGTTTAATTTTGGCCTCTTTTATAGAAATCCTCCTTATAATATAAACTTGTATGCCTTTTTCTTGATTTGTTTGAATTTTTCAATAGACCAATTAGTATGCTGGGTTAATGTGCTCAAATAATGTCTAATATCCAATAACTTTCTTTCATAATTTTCTTCATGAAATGGCCTATCTTTTTTATTTAATTATAAAATCAAATAAAATTTTGTACCTATATCATCAATATCCTCAATTATGCCATCTTTTCTATCATATTTTGCTTGGAATAATATATCTATTACTGAATTGTCTTTTCCTACAACATGTCTAAACTCTGGATTTAATAACTTCATATAAGCAATCTATTTCAATATTGTAATATCCGGTGTTGTGCACTTAATAATCATCCCAAGTAAAGGTTAACAATCTATTTCAATCACCACCATTGCTCTAATTAAATAATCTTTTTTAGCTTTTATAATTGAAATAATTCTCCATAATTTCCTTTTCACATATGAATATATACGTTGGCGAGAATTTAAAACCTTAACTCTAAATTGAACTACAAATTTGTATCTATTTGAATCATTTTGACCTACGGCCCATCGAATAGTAATTAAACTAATATCCACTATAAGAATTATTGGTCTATTGTATTTATAATCAATTTTTCTCAATATTGGAGGTTTCACAAAAACACTAAAATATATCAAAATACTCTAAACCCTCATTCACCCGTAGGATAGGAATTTTTTCCAAACTTCATTTACCTATAACTCTTAATCTAACCGTTCAAATCTACTAAAATTTTATATGAAGTACTGATGTGCTTTTAACAACTAGCACAACAAATTTCAATTGTTGATTTTTTATTGATCTTTAGATATCGTAAAAACCCTAACAATAGCTTTAAACCCTTATTTACTAATACACGTGTACTAAATTCTTCATATCTCATAAATCCAATGTCCAAATGCTATAAAACTTTGATGCATAGTTTTGTAGCACATAAATTCACCTTCTTGGAAATTTATAGACAAGAATCCGTCCAGAAACTTAAGATATGGCAAAATCCATCACTATGAATAAAACAGCCTACTTACTCCCTTAGAATTCAATCTACTATCTTTGTCTCCCAATATCTCCTTCTTCAAAACTCCTATTATAAAAATTCTTCCACATTAAGTATAGAACTTGAAATCACCTCTCTAGTTGCATCTTCCGATCTCCAAAAGCTCTCATATAACTCCTCCAATCTTCAAAAGAATGACAATAGGTACAAATTGCACACCTTAACTTCAAGCGCCTACTTCTCTCTCATCAAAACTCCAAATCTCTCAATTTTTACACCAAAATTATAGCCCAAAAAAACAAGCTTTTTAACCCTAGTCTCTGATTTTCAAATGGCCTCCTTGAAGTTGTCAAAACCCTTGTTCTTGTTGCGGGCAGCCTCCTTGAAGTCATCGAAACCCTTGTTCTTATTGCGGGCAGCCTCCTCAAAGTCCATTGGGCATGGTATTCAACCAATAGGAATGAAGAACTTCACCCCTTGTCTTCATTCATCCTCACTTTATCTTCATCCTTCTAAATAGGCCTGTTAGTAGTTTAATTCTTCTTCTTTGGACCCCAATTGCCTCTCAAGGCTTTATACTAAATATTTAGGCTCTATATAATTTAAAAGCCATAACCAAACTAAGTAAAATCTAAAATAAAGTTTCTTACATCAATCCCCTTTAATTTACTTTACTAATCATTCTAATATATATTTAAATTTATAAATAAATTATACATTTTGAGTGGATTTTACATACTGTAAGCAATTACAGTACGACACCGCTTATCATATGTGCTACTGAATTGGTAGCACCCTAAGGAAGAGTACATATTCTAACTAGTCCAAGTGATGTTCTCATCGTTGTCATGTCTCTACTCTCCAATGTAAGTTGAAATTGGTCATAGCCCGAATATAAATCATCCATTGAATAGATTGTCCTTCCTACAAATGCTTCAGCAAATTCATCCAGTATTGGTCAAATTCCCGTAATCTTGATAGTCATTGTATTTACTAGTTGCATATCTTGAATAAATCATAATGATCCATTTTTCTTAGGTATTATAAACCATTGACTAGAATATGGTGCATAATCTTCATCTTCATTTTTTCTTTCAATAATTCTACTAAATTTTGCAAATGTGCCCTCGGTATTGGAATTGGCCTCAAATTCCAAGGTACATGAGGTATAGTGAAAATAATTATGGAAGTTATAACTATAGAAGTTTGGTATGTAAACTTATGTCCAATATTCTTTGAATTCCTTAAGCTCTTTTCAATTGATATTTTTTTATATATTCTTTAAAATCTTTTGGCAAAGATTTGGCAATAGGTTTTATCTTCTTATCTACTATCTTATATTTTGTTTCAACCATAATCTCTAGTGCTTGAAAAGATTTAAGTACATAATAAATTTTTCTTGAATGAATTTGCACAACCTTATCATCATCTTCTATTCCAATTAATGTAATTATTTTTAGAGAATCATCCAATCTATTTTTTTCATAAATAATAAAAATCCTTTCATCATCCTCTAACATCTCCAATTTATATAATTATTTTTTAATATGATACAATCTTTTTCTTTTTTTCTTTTTAAATTTATAACTTTTGTATATATAATACTTCTATTTTCAAAAATATCAATAAAACTTGTATCAAAGATACCTACATCTTGTGAGAGTACATCTTCTTCTGTACTTCTATAATCCCACTTTATAGTGGTACTCCTCAAAAATCCGTAAATTCTTCAACAATTCTTCACAATGGATTTTCTTTTAATTTGTCTTGATTGTATTCATGATTTGGAGGCATAGTCAAAAATTGTATTGCCCTTCTCTCATCCATACTATGAATTTGTGCATAAGTTGAACCATCATTAAGTACTTTAGTTTCTATTTGAGTTGCAATAATATATAGCTGTACCAATATAAGAGGATAAGATGTTATATTTTGAACAAAAATTTTTTGCTCCATTGTAATATCACCAATTTGAATTTTCACATCTGGACAAGCACCATATAATTCACCTTGTGTATTATTAGCTATCCATATTATCTATCCATGCTTTATATCAATTGGCCACTTTTGTTTCATATAAAGATTCTTAGATATAAGATTTATTTCCAAATCATAGTCAATTAAAGCAACAACTGGCTCATCTATATCTTCAATCTTCACTAATGCCTCTGTAGTTGTTCTAGTCCAATACTTTTAAGTAAAATGATTCAAAATTTTTTTTTTCTTGTCACTTGGATCATCAAAATGTACTTTTTGATTATAATTCCTTCTTCCACTTGTTGATTATTTACAACAATCACCAATTTCATCTTCTTCATCTTCACATACATGTACATCAATAACATGATTTGATGTAGTTTCATCCATTAATTGCCTCCTCCACTTAATATTGTCAATAATAATATCATAGAATTTTCTTTGCAATATCCAAAATCTCCTTTGATGTAAATTCAGCTTTCATATTCTCCAAGCACATGTTCTCCAAGCACCCCCTTTAAATCTATTGTTGCTTTAATATCAGAGAGAAGTTTGTAAATTATTGATTTATCTTTTTTTCTCAAGTCCTTTGATTTTTCTTTTAATGATATTGAGGTATCTTTTGTTGGTAACTCTTAAGAAGCCATTTCATGAGTCTTATCTCCTCAAGTCTATTTTTTGGAAGAATTTTCTTCTCTTGTCTCATTAGAATCATGTCTTCATGTTGGCTCTTAATAATAAAGGCATGCACTGACAAAGTTTCCATAGGATCCTCCCAACTTGTAATTCCACAAATTATTGCAACAGTCCTCAATAAAGCTTCTCGTGGCATTTTCTTTTTATACATTGTAGAAATGGTAGAAGACCAAAGTCCACTTAGTTCAATACTTCTAAAAAAATCTTGTTTGTCGTCATCATCCACCCTAGCACCATAACTTACAACTTTCATTGTTGTAATTCTATTTCCTATGTAATAATCTTTAATCAATGCTTTCATACCTCTTTTACCAAAGTTAGTTTGAAAAAAATCACGAGTATCCTTTAATGCTACTTTTCCATCTTTCTAAAAAATAATGCATTGTTACACTATTTCATTGAATTTATCACAATCCTTCTGGGAATGAGAATCATCATCACACCAAATACATCTTTGCACGTATCCTCGCTTAAGAGTAGCTTTTGAATTCATTGTAGAAGTCTTCTCTTGAAGCCTTGCAAGTTTAATTTGAAGATCCTACATTCCACGCAAAAATTCTTCAATTTCCACATCTTCTTTCTTTGATGTAATCATTGAAGGTTGGACAATAGGTACTATTGATTGTAAAGTGAGCACTTGAATTTTAGATACTTGCACAATTTTTTAAATATCAATCATATTCTTTCTTCTTTCCTTTTTTGCAAGCAATCTTACTACATCTTCAACTTATTTCCATTTTGTTGTTAATCCTTTATTCTCTTTTTCATCCTCAAGAAGTATTTCTAATCTTTCTTGGAATTCTCCATCAGCTATTTGAAGAAATAACTCAACCTTGTTTGGTCCCAAGGTTACTTATTCCACTTTTGATAATCGAGAATACTACCTCTCAAACTTCCTTAATAATTCAGTAGCTTGTAATTTCTTATTAGGACACTCAATCTATTCTAAAAATGGTTTTTTAGAGATCTGATTAGAGTCTTTCAAGAAATATTCATCTCTCAATGTGCGAGAGAATTTCTCCCAAGAACTTCCAAATTGCTATATAATTGATTTCACATATTCTCTTATCTCTCGCATTATAGCAAGTTCAAATAAAAAAATCATATTATTTTTAGAAACTCAATTCAATTCTATTTTCCATATATAATATCTTAAATATTTAAAGATATCATTTCCATTAAATTAATCAACCTTGTTAACCACTTGTAGTATTTTGATTGCCAAAGCCTCCTTGCAATTATTGCTTTATTGTTGCATAAAAAATATAAATACTTGAAGCATATTTGCAATGTTTGGATTTAGATACATATCTTGTCCACTAGAAGTTAATCTATTTGAAGCTCCAATTGAAGATCCACTTGAAACGTCATCCAAAGCTCTATCAAAAATTCCAAATTCCACCTTCTTGCCTTCTTGTGCCATCAATTCCAAATAATCACAAATAAAATCTAATACCTTCCACCTCAAATTTTCACATTGGATTTACTACTTATGTTGTATTATATGTTGTCCTGTTTGGAAATGCACCGGACAATTGGCTGTGGAGGGTGAAGTTGTGATTCACAAATACCCAAGAATCTTTAACAAGTTTTATCCGTATAAGAAGAATGTGATTGAATATCAATATAAGAATACTTAAGTCAATACAAAGTGCTTAAAAATACTCTTTTTAATAACTTTATCTACATATAAATCCGAATTGCTTTATTGATTGGCACAAATAAGCAATTAAGATTTCTCTTTACAAATCCTAGTCTTATTCAATAAAATTTTATAATAAGTTATAATTTTTTATTTAACTATTAATTTTCTGTAAAATTTTTTGCACAAATGAAAATATAAGTCTTGTATATGTTCAAAAAGTTTCAATCCAATCCAACTTATAAATTGTGAAAAATCAACCAAAACTTGCACAAATGTCACTTAGCCATTGGCTTGAAGATTGATGTAGATATTCCAGTGGCAATTTCTCCTTCTCCATCTATTAACTTCAACTATAATTTGATATGTAGCTTATTTTTCAAGTCTTCTAATATTGTGCAAAATTTCACTATGATTTGACTAATAGATCTTTAGATATTGCAAAAACTCCAAACAATCTTAAACTGCCAATTTGTGGTACCTCTTCATACTAAAGATCATATAAATCTCAATTGCATTGTTAAATTGTTACAAATTTTTATTCAATCTTAGTACACTCAATGACCCACATATTATCAAAATTGCAATCATGGATGTCACTTCAATTGAATACAATAGCTAAAAGTGTTGGTCCTAAATTTATTACATAAAAATTTAATTTCTAATACAAACTTTGATTTTAGATAGCAATTTCTAAGTCCTCTCATATCCTACAGAAACAAGCCTTATGTCTTTATTACAAGTTTAAAGCTAGCTCTCCAATCCTTATTGCTGATCTCCAAATGCTCTGACCCCGTGCCCTTGGTGGCCATTTTTGTGGCTAGAGGTCTGATTTTGATCCTATCTCATACATGGTCGATCCCTGAGTATCAATTCAACTTATTCTAAGGATTTTTAAGCTTGACCCTATCTTCAACTTAATCCTAGTATCAATCGTATTAACTATTTATCTTCTCTATTCTATTTTTATTAACTTGTGGCTTTTTAAAAGTAATATAAGAGTTTGTACAACCTAGAAGAAAAATTTAATAACTAACTTTTATCTATTAGCTATTAAAACAAAAAAATAATCTAAGAGGCTTTTATAAATATTTTTTTAAATATTATGAGTTCCTATTGAATAAAGATAATCAAATATTAAGTAGAAATTATTCTTATTCATGCTTTTCACTATATAAACATGTTACAACATGACAACAATGATTAGACTAAAAGAACTTTCTAGATAATAATGCCATTCTTGAAAAGAATTGTTAATTATAAAAACTTCTTTATCATAGATTTTGTAGTTGATCTTTATTATTGAAAATTTCTTGGAATGAAAAGCTACTAAGTGGAATTTGTTATTTGCTCCTATTTGTGACAATACTGCATTCAAAGCAAAGTTTGATACATTTGTCTCCATAAAAAATGTCTTCAAAAAGTTGATGTAATATAAGATTAGTGTAATAGTAAAAGCTATTTTCAAAGCTTCAAACAATTCTTTTGCTTCTTTATACTACTTGAGTTTGTCCTTACAAATTAAGCATTGTCGGAGTAAAGAAAGTTTGCTTCAAGAATTCATTGAGCTTCTAGCTAATACTAATTTTTTAATCAAATATCAAGATAGATAAGAAACTCAAGTTTATATAAAGTTTTTCCTAAAAAAGGCAATTATATCAAGTGCATAAGCCTCAAATACTCTAAAATCTCCAAAATATGGCAAAATATATTAAATCCTTCATTAACCTTAAGAAAGATTTTTCCTAAATTTTAACAGTGCATATCTTCTAATTTTAATTATCCAAAAGTATTCAAATTTTATATGAAGTACTATTGTATTTTTAACAACTACAACAAATTTTAATTGTTGATTCATTTCTAATCTTTAGATATCACCAAAATCTTAGCAATAGCTTCAAATTCTTATTTACAAACATCCACATATTATATTCTTTATATCTCACAAATTAAATGTCCAAATATTATGAAAATTTGATATAAAATTTTTAACATAATTTTTTATCCTTTTTAGAAATTTTAGATAAAAATTTGTCAAAAATCTCAAGATATGGCAGAAATTGTTATTAACAAAATGATCTACTTATTGCCTTGGAATTCAATTTGTTATCTTTGACTTTTGATATCTCCTTCATTTGAACTCTAAATATAATAATTCTTTTATAATAGATGTAGATCTTAAAATCACCTTTCCAATTGTATCTCCTAATTTCCAAAAGCTTTTGTATAGTTCTTTGTATTTTCAAAAGAGTGATAATAAATAAGATTTGTATACTTTAATTTCAAGTACCTACTCTTCCTTCATAAAAATTCCAAATTCCTTGATTTTTATATCAATATTATATTATAAAAAAGTAGTTTTATAATCCTAGCCTTTGATTTTTAAATACCCTCTTTGAAGTTGTTAAAATCCTTATTTTTGTCATAGACAGCCTACTCAAAGCCTTTTGGATATGACCATTGTGTCATGCTACAATTACATGCAGTATGTAAAAATATTATATATTTTTTATTTATTTTTGTTGTCTATGTTGTTGGATAGAAAGAATTCGCCCTGAAAAAACACCGAGTTCTTAGTTGCTACTAAAACTAGCAGGGAACATGAGAAGAAGCCGTGCAAGTATCTTCTATATTTGTATATTATTAGAATATAATTCTTATATAAAAATAGAATATGATATTTTTATAAAAATAGAACATAATCTTTAGTATAATACTTATATAAAAATAGAATATAATCCTTGGTATAATACTTGTATAAATATTTATATAAATATTATATATAATACTTATAAAATACTTGTATAAATACTTAAAATAAATATAATTATATATACTTGTATAATAAGTATAATCAAAGTATGTATATATTCAAGTATACCTCAAAATACAATCGCATATGAGGAATACAAGTTATACAACAAGCTGAAATTAAATAAATCACTAAAAATTCATCCAAAGGTCAATTCAAGCGTGCTTATAGCCTATAAAAAGCTAATAATTCATTGTAAAATACATCAAAATTTCACAAATAGATGTCTCACCATTTATAAGTTATGGCTAAATGAAATAGGCACTAAAAATTCCCAGCAAATACAAAGGCAGCAAAGCTCCTCTTTACTTCAGCCTTTGTTGTGGTTGCTTCCCTTCTCCAAATTAGACATGCAATAGCTTTTTAGAAAGCTCACTCCATCATCTGACTTGTCTTAAAATTTTGCATGTATATCTCTCAAATTTCAGATTTTATAGCTAGTCGAATCTACTCTTCAAACCTTAGCAATAATTTGCCCTCTTGACACTTCACGACTCATAAATCTTTTATAGAAGCTCCAAATGTATTAATTTTTGTTTTTTTGAAAAGCTTATATAAGTAATATAAGCATTTAAAATATCAAAAAGGTTGAAGAGATTGTTCGACTTGGGTGGTTGAACAAAGTCTCTGCCCCTCTTGATCGGATGGCAACAGACCCTTTCCCACTCTCAAGCTCACAACTTTCTCTTTTTAATTCCAAATGCTACAAAAAATAGCTTGATAGAAAGCTAGCACAATTTTCTATATTTTCTACAAATTTCACTAAAAAAGAGTTGAAATCAAACTTGCAGTGGCAGCTCAAAGTTTCTGCCATCTCCTTTCAATAGTAGCAGACTTACTCTACTAAAACAAGCATAACTTTTGTTCACAACTCCAATACAAGTAAGTGAGTAGGTTCTAGAATTCTCACAACTCAAAGAACACACCCTCCAATTTTCATTACAAATGCTTTTGTATCTTCCGAACTTTCTCTCTCTCTAAATTTCATTGCTCAAAAACTCCCAAATCCTAGGTCCAACAAGAGAGGTATTCTCTCCTTTTCCTCCACATCAGTCCATGTCACGCCCACATGGGCAGCCAAAATCCTATTGGATAGGCCCTATTCATCCCCATATTCTTCTTTCTTACTCCTTACAAGGTCCATGCTACCTCAAAGTAAACAAGAAAGGTAAAACAACCTTTATCTTTCTTCTTAGTACAAAAGAATCTATTCTAAGATATAAGTAAGGTAGGAACAAAAAAATAGCCATCTTAATTCACTAATTAAGTGGCTAAAATAAATCTTCTCCTTATAATATCTTCTAAAATTGCCTCTAGTACTCACACATGTAATAATATTAAATACAAAACATATAATATTTTTACATATTGTACGTAAATGCAACATAACAACGTGTAGATGTGAATCTCAAAGGACAAGCAATATGGATGAAATGGAAGGCTTGTAGAGGAAGTTGCTCAGAGTACAAGCTTCTTGAGGAAGCTACTAAAAATTTGTTGCAAAAGTTACATGGATTCATATAAAGAAGGCAAATGCAACCTTGCTATGGAATTGAACTATTAGTTTCATGTATATATTCTTATTGCTTGCAGCATAGACTCATAGGAATCAGAGGATTTAGAGTTTTTCTTATCAAATGAATTGATTCAAATAACTCAGCCGTCAACATCTAAAAGGTATATGTTAGATGAAGCAGAGCCTTCTAGCCGTCGCATCAAATATCGTTTGGATCCAAATCCTCAACAATGTTCATTATCAAGTCTACAATTACAGTCAAGAGTTTTGGTGATTGTATTGGAGGCACATTCTATACTTTCTAGAAGACACTAATTAGTGATTGAAGGATGTTTTGAAAATAATAATGAGAGTCAGATGGTGACCCACATTTCTAATGAGCTTGGTCATCGCCTTTGGCTTCAAGGCCCCCTCGACGACTTGACTAGAAAATAGCGCGCAGTCTTGATCACTTCATTGCTTCATCGAATTCTTGAGTTCTTATATGTGTGAGTGCTAGAAATTATTTTGGAAGATATTTTAAGGGAAGGATTTACTTTAACCACTTAATTAGTGAATTAGGATGGTTATTTGTTTTGTTTCTATGTTATTTTTATCTTAGAATAGATTCTTTTACAGTTGGAAGAAAGGTAAAGGCTATTTTATCTTTCTTGTTGACTTTGAGGTAGCGTTGTCATACTGTAATTACTTACAGTATGTAAAAATTAGTTAAAATATATTATATGTTTATGAATCTAGATGTGTATTAGAATGGTTAGTAAGTTAAATTAAAAATGGTTGATAGAAGAAACTTTATTTTATTTTATTTTACTTATTTTAGTTATGGTATTTAAAAATTATAAGATCTAAATGTTTAATATGAAGCCTTGAGAGAAGGTGGGGACTTAAGGATGAAAAGTTAAGCTAGTAAGAGGCTAATTGGGAGGGATGAAATCAAGCCATGGTCGGATGAAGGCAAGGAATAGGGAACTTCATCCCTATTGGTCGAATACCATACCCAATGGGCTTTGAGGAGGCTGCCCGCGACCTTAACAGGGGTTTTTGGCAACTTCAAAGAGAGGATTCGCAATTTCAGAGGTAGGATTGTAGAGTTTAGGATTTTGGGTATAGTTTGAGAGGAAATTTTAGGCAATTTGGAGATAGGGTGAAGAAGTTATACTTGTTCAAAGTTAAAGAGTGGATTTCATACATACTGTCACTCTTTTGGATTTCGCGGAGTTGTACAGAGGCTTTTGGAGATCAGATGATGTGGTCGGAAAGGTGATTTCAAGATCTACGTTTGTTACGAAGGAATTCTTAAGTTTTGAGTTTAGACAAAGGAGATATGAAGAGTTGAAAACAGTGCATCCAATTCCAAGGCAGTAAGCACACCGTGTTGTTAATAGTTATGTTTTGAGCCATAACTTGAGCTTTCAGACAAAACTTTGGCTCAAACTTCTTAGAGAATGTGACATTTTGTGTTAAGAAGCTATACATACAAATTTCATGGAATTTGAGTTTATAGTTTGTGAGATATGAAGAAATTGTATGCGGGTGTATAAAGACAAGGGTTTGAAGTGACTATTAGGATTTTCAAGATATCTCAAGATTTGCTATGAATTTGCGGTTGAAAATTGTTGTAGAGGTTGATAAGAATACATCAGTACTTCTTGTAAAATTTTACCATGTTTGGACGGTCGGATTAGAAGATATGAGATGTTGAAGTTTGGAAAAATTTCCACATAAAGATATATAAGGTTTTAGAGGATTTTATCATACTCTAGATGTTGTTAGTTACTTGAGGCTTATATATTTGATGTAATTTCTCAAAAAAAAAAAAATATATATATATATATATATATATATATATAAGCTTTGAGTTTTCCTCATTTTTGAAGCTTGATTGAGAAATTAGTGACAGCTAGAAGCCCAGCGCTTTCTTAAGGCAAATTCTCTCTACCACGACAGCGTGGTCCTATATAAGGAATAAGAAAGAAGAATATGGAAAAAATAATGCCTATCTGATAGGATTTTGGCTGCCTATGTGGGCGTAGCATAGGCTGATGTGGAAGGAAAGGGAAGGATGCTCCTTTGGCTGGAACCAATTTTTTAATTTTTTAGTTTTGAGTGTGGGAGTTTTGGAGGAATATAGCTCTAAGTGTATTGAAGCTTTTATAATGATATTTAAAAGAGATATTTTTTGAGTTGCGGTGGTTTCAAAGCATGCTCACTTGCTTATTTTGGAGTCGTGAGTGAAAAATTATGCTTGTTTTAGTAGAGTGAGGTCTGCTGCTATGAAGAAGTAAAGGCAGAAACTTTGAGCTGTTATTGCAAGTTTGATTTCAATTCTTTCTTACTAAAATTTGTAGAGATTGTGGATAATTGTGCTAGCTTTTTATCAAGCTATTTTTTAAAGTATTTAGAGTTGAAATAAAAGAATTGTGAGCTTAAGAGTAGGAAAGGATTTGCTGCCACCTGATGAAGAGGGGCAGAGAGTTTGTTCAACTACCCGAGTTGGAAAGTCTCTTTAATCTTTTTGGTATTTCAAATACTTATAGTAGCTTGTGTAAGATTTCTATAAAAACAAAAATTAACATATTTAGAGCTTCTATGAGAATTTAATGAGTTGTGAAGTGATAAGAGGGCAAATTATCGCCAGAGTTTGAGAGGTAGCTTCAACTAGCCATAAAACTTGAAGTTTGAGAGGCATACAAGCGAGATTTGAAGATAAGTTAAATGATGGAGTGAGCTTTTTAAAAAGCTATTGCATATCTAATTAAGAGAAGGCTAGTGACCACAGCAAAAGCTGAAGAGGAGCTTTGTTGTCTTTGGAGTTTGTTAGAAATTTTTAGTACCTACTTCAATTAGGCATAACTTTTAAACGGCAAGACTTCTATTTGTAAAATTTTGATACATTTTATAATATTTTATTAGCTTTTTATAAATTATATGCATGCTTGATTTGACATTTGGATGAATTCTTAGTGATTTATTTAATTTCAATTAGTTGTATAATTTATATTCCTCATATGTGATTATATTTTGAAGTATATTTGAATATATATATATACTTTATTTATATATATCATACAAATATAAATACTTATATTTATATTAAGTATTTATATAATTATTTTATAAGTATTATATAAGATATTTATATAAATATTTATACAAATATTGTATATATATAATACATCGAATTATATTTTATATTTGTATAAGTTTTATATTAGTATAATATAAATATAATACATAATATCATATAAAAGCTTGAATAAATATTATACAAGTACACAAGATACTTATATGGCTTGCTTCTATGTTCCCTGCTAGTTCTAGTAGCAGCTAGGAATCCAATGTTTTCTAAGGCGGATTCTCTCTACCCAACAACGGACTACTGGAAATGAAGATCTTCATCTCTTGCCTTAATTCATCCATATCTTACTTTCATCCTTCTAAATAAGCTTATTAATAATTAAATTTTTCATGTTTGGATTCAAATATCCTCTCAAGGCTTTATATTAAACATTTAGATCCTATATAATTTAAATGCCATAATCAAAAAAAATAAGTAAAAAAAATCAAACTAAAATTTCTTATACCAATTTTTTTTTAAACTTTATTAATTATTTTAATACATATTAGAACTTATGAACATGTTACATATTTTAATTAATTTTTATATACTATAAGCAACTATAATACAACATCCATCTCTCTGCCAAACTTGCACATCTTCCGATATGTGCTAAGAAATTATCTCCTCCAATTTTTAACTTAACCATTGATTCTTGAATAAATTGATATCCAATTTTGTATTTCTCTCTCTAACTTGGCTCCTTTACTGCTCTTCTTGAGTATATCTCTGTTATAGCATCTTCATCTATGCTTATAGCTAAGCTCTCCAAAACTTATACCAAATTATCTTCTAAACCTACTTCTTCTATTATTCCAATTATAGCTTAATCACTTAAAATAAAATTTATTCTTTTTGAGTTGGTTTCTTGTTTTTTTATCCTTCTTCTATTTACAAATTCTAAATATTGAACTCTTTGAAAAGTCACTAATCCATTGTCAATTAAATGTAAAATCCTAAATCAAAATTATTTATATTAGAATTTGGAGATAATCTATTTATATCCATATATCTCTATCTTATATGGATGTCTTTTAAAAACCTAAGAATATATTTCTTGACTTTAAAGGCATCTCTCTTAGCTTTTCTTTGTACCTTTTAGGAATAGGCTTCACAGTAAGAATTTATATATCTTTCTTTCTATCACAATTGTAAATTCTGGCAAAATATGAATCATTGTCCAAAATTTCTATTTTAGCAATTGCAATATAAGACTGACCAAGTATTATTAGATATGTAACAAAATTTTATACAAAAAAGTTCTATTCTACCTTCACATTTCTAATCTTGGTCTTTATAGTTAGACAAATCCCATATAGATTACCTTGTTTGTTGTTTACAATTCTAATCATCCAACCATAGTGGATATTAATTGACCACTTGTTCTTTTCATATACCTGCTTGGACATAATATTGATTTCTGATCTATAATCAACTAAAGCTAAGATTGGATTCTTAAAATCTTTCAACTTTATTTGTGTCTCTATAATAGTTCTAGTTTAATAAAGGATTGAATAGCTATTAATTTCCATCTCATCATCATCTATTTTTGAGGAATTAATAATACATGCTTCTTATATAATCTTTTTTTTTTTGCCAAATTTTATTAGTGTATTCTCTATTTGATCTCTTTCCATATCTTTGGCATGATTCAATTGAGTCCTATTCTCTATATTTTCCCTACTTTTGAATTCTAATGATACAAATTATACAAATACTTATCTTGCCTTGTCTTCTTCATCTTTATTCATACAAATATTCAATGCATCTACTATAATAGCTTTAATTATCATCTACTTCTTTTCCTTTATTACATTAATAATCAGCTCATAGAAATCTCTTTTGATTATACTAAAAGCCTCTCTTAGCATCCAAAATTTTATATATTATAAGCAATTATAGTATGATAGCATTGTCGTAATATATGAAGTCTTGCTTGAGAATGCTCCAGTGTCGTATGACGTGGCCTTCTATTTGGAAATACATTGGGTACCTGGCTATGGAGAGTATATTTGAAATTTGATGGCAAAAATCCAATAGGTGATTTGTCTTTAATAAAAAGGACAAATAATAAAACAATCTCACAAAAGAAAAGTTATTTATATAAACCCTTTTGTATTCAAGTAGGTTTGTACAAAAAGGGTTCAAATTTCCACAAAAATCCTTTAAAACTTTATTCACCCGCAAGGACTTATTTCTTATTGAACTTTAGAATTCAATAACTCTTGATCCAATTATTCAATTTCTATAAAATTTAGTTTAAAATGCAGATTATCCTTTTGAGTTTCACTACAAGAAAGAATTAATTATAAATTCATTTTTGATCATCTGATATCTCAAAATCCCTAGCAAGTGCTTAAAACCCTAGCTCAGAGACACCTGAGCATTATTTTCCTTATATCTCAAAAATCCAAAATCCTAATCCCACAAAATTTTGTACATAGTCTTGTGACATAAACATATACACTCTTGAAAATTTTGAGCCAAAAATCTATGAAATTTCCTAAGATATAGCTCAAAGTGTAACCACTATGTGGTTACATACTTCCCTTAAGTTTGTAAGCACTGACTTCAACTCCTAATATCTCCTTCACCCTAGCTTGGATTTTATCAAGCCATACATTAAAAGTGTAGCCGTAAAAGTGCTCTCTCCAACCCGAGTTGCTGATCCTTGATTGCTCTCTGAATGCGCAAGTTATATCCAAAAGAGTGACAGTAGGTCCAAAATCAACACCTTAACTTTGGGCGCCTATAACTTCTTCATAAAAAGTGCAAATCATACAAAATTTGCACCTAAACCAGATTCAAAAACCTAAACCTTATGATCCTAGCCTCTGATGTTTGACTCCCCTTCAAAAATAAACCCTAACTCCTAATAAACCCTCGGGCAGCCTCCTTGAAGCCCATTGGGCATGATTTTTGGCCAATTAGAATAGAGATTTCTATCATCCACCTCTATTCATCCACATGGATGGCCAAACTACCCTTTTTACACTAAAAACCCTTTTCTAACCCTTCTTCTTATAAGATTTACATACTTGGTGTTTTAAGCACCAAATAAAAGAAGTAAATAAGATCTTAAGGATCACCAATGTCTAACATAGGTGACTTAAGATATATACAAGTTACTATCAATATAAAATTAACTTCAAAAGTTACTACTAAAAAGAAAATAAGGTCGTATAAACCTTAATAATAATTCTTTTAATAGATCCTTTCTAAACTAGCCACCTAATCACATCCTATAATCAATAAAAATCCACTGATATGACTTTCATTTAGCTATGTAATAAATTATACATTAAATATACATGTACAATTTTTTTCATATAGTAGCCAAACCACAATACGACACCGGGCACCTTGTTGTAGAAGATAAAAGAAAATACGCAACAACAAGATCCTACCAATTCTAATAGAATTCTAAATAATTTCTATTAAACCTTAATAATATTAATCAAGCTTTGATCCAATCTTAAAGAAATTACAAAAAGAAGAATAAATCAATCATATATTAATCATAAAAAAAACAATATATAAAAAAATAATTTTAGAAAATACTAAAAATAGAAATCTTAAATCTTATTCAATTTTTAGTCAACTTTTAAATCAAACCTTAGTCAAATCCTAAGTCAAACCTTAATTAAACCTTAAGTCAAACCTTGATCAAATCCTAAGTCAAATCCTGATAAAATCTTAAGTCAAATCCTGATCAAATCCTAAGTCAAATCCTAAGTCAAACCTTGGTTAAATCCTAAATCAAATCCTAAGTCAAACTCTGGTCAAATCCTAAGTCAAACTTTGGTCAAATCCTAAGTCAAACCTTGATCAAATCTTAAGTCAAACCTTGATCAAATCCTAAGTCAAACCTTGGACAAATCCTAAGTCAAACCTTGGTCAAATCCTAAGTCAAACCTTGGTCAAATCCTAAGTCAAATCTTGATTAAATCCTAAATCAAACCCTGGTCAAAACCTAAATCAATCTTGGTCAAATCTTAAGTCAAAACCTAAATCAAATCCTAATCCTAATCAAATCTTAATCAAATCCTAATCAAATCCTAAATCTTAAATCCAAATCATAATCAAATATTAAATCCTAAATCCAAACTCTAATAAAATCCTAGTCAAATCCTAAATCCAATTACTAAATCCAAGACCTTAATCCACTTAAACCTGAGTTACTTACAATTAAGTTATTAGATTAAGCTCAAAATTGTAGCTTAGATTGGCAACAATAATACCAACCAACTTATAAAAATTTAATAGTAGATCTACTATAAAACTTCTATAATTGTCCAAAGCATAAATCCTATTTTATTTTATAAAATCTAAAGTCGCCCAAAATAATCCTGATTTTGCAAAGCTCTTAGAAAGTTAGTTTTGATCCAAATCACTCCAAATTAAATCCTATGCAAAATCTCTTAAGTCTGCTTTCTAAATCCACTCTTTGATCTACCAAAAAGCTCTTCATCTGCCATAGGCACACTATTTTGTGCCTTGGGATCTGATTTCGATCCAAGTTCATAATTGGCCCTCTTTGGGTATCAACTCTTAGAAATTTGTAATAAATTTTTTTGAAACCTATTTTCAACTCCTTTCTAAAGATGCTTATATTGTTTATTTTTCTAATCTACTTTATTTTGTCTTATTTATGGCCATACAAAGCAATTAGAAGTCAATTCTATAAAATGCAACATTAACACCTTTTGATTTTTTTTTACTTCCTTCTCTATTATTTATTTTTTTAAGATAATTTTTTCAAATATTTTCATTTGAGCTTTTCTATAATATAACCACTCTTTTCTTCTTTCACCTAATGGTCATATTACTACACATCAGTATGTAAGTAGAGCTGCAATTTGAAAAAAATTCTTAATAAAGATTCAATAATAATTGGCAAATCCTAAAAAATATTGCATATATTTTATTGTTCTTAGAATCTTTTAGTCTATGGTTGTATGGACTTTCTTAAGATCCATTTTGAGACCATCATTCAAAATGATATATGCTAAGAAGTCAACTTGAATAGTGTAAAATATCTTGGTATATTATTAAGGCCATGAATTGAAACAGACGTCTAAGTTAGTAAAAACTATGTCAAAAGAAAATGACAAAATAGAAATAAAGAAATATGTATATTCAAGAAGAAACTAAAATGGCTATTGTCAAAGACTAGAATATACAAGAGGCTCTTGAACTACACTAGAAGCAAAAAAGGAGGTCACAAGAATGAAGAAGGCTTCACTCTTGTCTCTATATATACTATTTATCTAAAAACTACATGTTGATATTCTATAGGAATTCCAACACATGTCTAATTTGTTAGACACATGACAAACTTATAAGATAAGTTTCCTATATGTACACCATATATTTAACTTGTTTCACAAACTACCAACATATGCAACACATAGCTCGCTTGTTTCATAACCTACAAATATGTGTGACACGTGGCTAGCTTATTGGCCAAGTTTCTAACCTACAAATCAACTATAGACATGTATAACGGTAATTTAGCATCTATAAAAGCTTCTAAGAATCTTTTTTATAAGATATTATCAAGTTAATTTATATTTATCTACTTCTATTAATTCATATTAATTAGATAATTATTGAAATAAATTTTATGTCCATAATATTATTCTCCCATCTAGGGATGAGTTCCACAAGGAGCACTGATTACATATTGAAGAAGTCCACAATACATCAAATTGTATTTGCCACATAATCTGATCTTTGTTTTCTTTGAAGGTAATTGATAGGTCCTTTCAGCCAACGATAGTATCCCATACCAGGGCAAGAGGACGACCCTGTTATTTGATCATTGTTGAGGCCTTCATAACTTCTTTCAAAAAAAACATTTGCAACACCATCAGGAGTAATTCCTACCTCTAAAAGTATTACCAAATATCAGGAGTCTCTTCAAAGGTCGTGATATAAAATACATTGTATTTTGCTATTAATCTAAGGAAGAACATGTTATTCTTGAGGATCTTCATCTCTATTCTGTGATGTTGAAGGTTGTGATAGTTGTAATGTCTCATCCAATAAGTCAGCAAAAGATGGCTTTTGAGCTGAATTTGTTAATTGTTGATCCTCCATCTCTTTAGTATGAACAAATTCAAAGAAATAATACACAATGATATAAGATAGAATGAAACTTCTATAGAACCTCCTTTGCTTTATAGCAAAGATTTTCTTGATTCTTTATCTTGATTTTGACGGATGTTGTCAATGAAACGCATTGACTTTTACTCATGTATTTATTAGATTCTTAGATGGCTCCTATGTGCATTCACTAATATCATATCCGTTCTCACATAGCATGAATTTCATTCTAGGAATACACTGAGAGTTTACTTGAAACCTTTTGGCTAAACTCCAATTAGTAATTTGTCTTTAATAAAAAAGACAAATAATACAAAAATATTACAAGAGAAAATTTATATAGATAAGCCTTCTTATATTTAAGTAGGACTGTACAAAAAAGATTCAAATATCCACAAAAAAAATCCTTCAAAACTTTATTCACCCACACAAACTTATTTCTTGCTAAACTTTAAAATTCAATAACTCTTGATCCAACTAGTCAATTTCTATAAACTTTTCTTCAAAATATAGAAGATTCTTTAAAGTTTTGTTACAAAAAAGAATCAATTATAAATTCATTTTTAATCGTCCGATATTTCAAAATTCCCAGCAGGTGCTTAAAACCCTAGCTTAGAGACACTTTAGAACTATTTTTCTTATATCTCGCAAATCCAAAATTCTAATACTATAAAATTTTTGCACATAGTCTTGTGACATAAATATATATGCTTATGAAAATTTTGAATCAAAAATCTATCAAATTGCTTAAGATATAGCTCAAAATATAACCATTAGTTAAATAGGGTCACTTACTATCCTTGGCTTACAAGCACTAACTTCAACTCCTAATATCTCCTTTACCTTAGCTTAGATTTTATTAAGCCATATATAAAAAGTATAGCCAAAAAAATTTTCTATCTAATTATAATCATTGATCCTCTATTGCTCTATATATGTTCAAGTTATATCAAAAATAGTAATAGTAGATACAATTTTGACATCTTAACTTTGAGCGCCTATATCTCTTTCATAAAAAGTCCAAATCATGTAAGATTTGTACCAAAATCATATCCAAAATACCAAACTTATTGATCCTAGTCTTTGATATTCAACTCTCTTTGAAAAACAAACCCTAATCTCTAATAAATTCTCAAGCAGCCTCCTTGAAGCCCATTGGATATGATTTTTGATCAATAGGAATAGAGACTTCTATCATCCATCTCTATTCATCTACATAGATGGCCTAGCTATCCCCTTTCATACTAAAAACCCCTTTCTAATCCTTTTTGTTATAAGATTTACATAATATGTGTTCTATAAATCAAATAAAAGAAATATATAAGATCTTAAGAATCACCAATGTTTAACAAAGGTGGCTTAAGATATACAAAAGTTACTATCAATATAAAATCAACCTCAAAATTACTATCAAAAGAAGAAATAAGATTATATAAACCTCATTAATAATCTTTTTAATAGACCCCTTCTAAACTAGCAACCTAACCACATCTTATAACCAATAAACCTATAAATCTATTATTATAATTTTTACTTAATTATATAATAAATTGTACATTAAATATATATGTATAATTTTTTCACATGGTAGCTGAACTACAACACAACACTGTGCTAATATATAAGATATTCCAGTCGATTTTGGCACCGCCTTGAATTTAAAATCTCTTCTACCTCAAATTCTTCATTGTTGTCCATTTCTATAGGAGGCAGTGGCATTTGTCTTCTGTCTTGTATATCTGCTGTCTTGTATGGCTCGAATAGTGACATGTAGAATATAGGGTGGATCTTCATAGATTTTGGTAGATATAATTAATAAGCAATTAAATTGATTTGTTTATAAATCGAAAAAAGTCCAAGCCTATGATAATCTAGCTTGTCACAAGGATGGATAGTCTTGATATTACGACAAAGTAGCCATATCTTATTATCTACGTAGAATCAAGATTATTTCTTATAATAGATATTTATATTGATTTTTTATTATTCTTGAGTTTTTTTTAATTGTGCCTTTATTGTTGCATATAGCTCTGACAACTAATTTGTCAAATCTTCTATTGTAGAATTATTAGCTTTTGAAAAGTCAAAAGTATCAAGTCGTGGATGATAACCATAATTTGTAAAGAATGGAGTTTGTTGAGTAGACAAATATACTAAATTATTATAAGCAAACTTTGCCAATGGCAAGAGAGTTGTCTAGTCATTTTGATGATAGTTGATGGTATATCTCAAATATTGCTCCCAAACTTGATTTACTCATTTTATTTGTTTATCAATTTGAAGGTAGAAAGCTGAAGATAGTTTTAAATCCACTTTCAGTATTTTAAAATGGATCCTTTAAAATATTGATACAAATTATGTTCCTCTATTTGATATAATATCCCTTGATAATCCATGATAGAGATAGATATTATCAAAAATGAATTTAGTTGTTTTTTAACTTGTAATAGATTTTGTACATAATACAAAATAAGCCATTTTTATAAAACAATCTGTAATCACAAATATAGAATTATATGAACTTGATTTTAGAAAATCCATGATAAAATCCATAGAAATAGAGGATCAAAGTTGTTCTGATATAAGTAATCATTTGAGAAGTCCATAAAATTGGTGATGATGAGTTTTTGAACTTAAAAAAATGTCATACAATTGTACAAATCCTTTAATAACCTTTCACATTTGAGACCACCAAAAATCTCTTGATATTAGCTTCAAAATCTTATTATATCCAAAATATCCTATTGCAAGAAGGTTGTGAGGAGCTTCCAGAGTACATAATTGTGATGTATCTTCTAGAATATATAAGTGTCTTTTGAAATAGAAGAGATCATTTCTAAGCTCAAACTTAGAAGAATCATGAGATTTAGATGAATTATTCTTAATTTCATGGATAAGAGGGTCTAAAGACAAACTTGACTAGATTTGTTTGACAAAAGTTGAATCAACAGTCAATGTTGATTTCATTGCTTAAAGATTAAATTTTTCTAGCTTCAAAAGGATTATTTTTTGCTAATCAAAAGCAAAATCTCCTTCTTTTGGTAGAAGATAAGAATGTCTAGAAAGGACATCAAACAAACCTTATTGTTTTCTTAGCCAATAGATAATGATAAACTTGAATCTTGAAAAAGATATGCTCAACGAGCCTTACAACGATTCAACACACATGTTGACATAAAATACTCAAGATTCTTGTGATTTGTATATATGGTGACTGAACTAGAAGCACTTTCTAGATAGTGATACCATTCTTGCAAAGAATCTACAATTGTAAGAAGTTCTTTATTATGACTTTTGTAGTTGATTTGTGTTGCTAAAAATTTATTGGAATGAAAAGCTATTAGGTGGAATTTATCATCTATTCCCATTTGTAACAATATTGTGACCAAAGCAAAGTGTAATGCGTCTATTTTTATAAAAATTGCCTTGAAAAAATTGATGCGATACAAGATTGGTACAAAAATAAAAATTGTCTTCAAAGTCTTAGATGATGCTTCTGCTTTTTTAATCCACTCAAATTTATCCTTGTAAATTAAGCATATAAGTGGAACTATAATTTGAAAAATAATTTTGATAAAGGTTCGATAGTAATTGGCAAATCCCAAAAAATATTGTACATACCTTATTGTTTTTGGAATCTTCCAATGTATGATTGTTAAGATTTTTTTAGGATCCATTTTGAGACTATTATTCAAAATGATGTATCCTAAAAAGTTAATTTGAGTAGTATGAAATATACACTTTTTCTTCTTGGCATATAGTCTAGTATCTCTAAGTTTTTATAACACACAATGAATATGAAGTTCATATTCTTCTATATTCTTAGAGTAGATTAAAATGTCGTCTAAATAGCAAACAATGAAGTCATCAAGAAACTCACAAAAAATGTCATTTATAAGATGTTGAAAAGTAGTTGGTATATTTGTAATTCCAAAAGGCATGACATTATATTTGAAATATCCATATCTTGTTCAAAATACAATCTTCCACTCATCACCTTTTTTGATGCGTATTAAATTATATGCTCCTCTTAGATCTATTTTTGTATAGATCTTGGCTTCATTCAATTGATCAAGAAGTCCAGATATCAAAGGTAGAAGGTATCTATTCTTGATGGTAATCTTATTGAGCCCTTGATAATGTACACACATCCGTAGTGACCTATCTTTTTTTTTTACAAACAATGAATTCAAAAGCTACTCTTAAGCAAGAGTGTATGCAAAGATATATTTGGTGTAATGATGATTTTCATTCTCAAAAGGATTGTGGTGAATTCAATGTAATAGTGCAACAAGATATTATTTTTTGGAAAGATGGAAAAGTAGCATTAAAACATACTGGTGATTTTTTTCAAATTAACTTTAATAAAAGAGATATAAAAGCACTAGTTAAATATTATTTGACACCAAATGGGATTGCAATGATGGAAGTTACAAGTTATGGTGTTAAGATGGATGACAATAGCAAATAAGATTTTTTTAGAAGTATTGAACTAAATGGAAATAAATCTTATATCTAAGGATCTTTATATTAAGCAAAAATAGCCTATTATATGGTGCTTGCTTGGATGTGAAAATTTAGATTAGTGATGTTGCAATGGAGTAAAATTTCTTTAATCAAGATACAACATCTTATTCTCTTATATTGGAACAACCATATATTATTGCAACTTGGATGGAAATAAAAATACTTGATGATGTTTCAACTTATGCATGGATTTATAGTGAAGATAGGAGAAGGGCAATATAATTTTTGACTATGCCTCCAGATCATAAACCCAATCAAGACAAATTAAGAAAGAATCCATTGCCAAGAATTATTGAAGAATTTATGGATTTTTGAAGAGTACCACTATAAAGCGGGATTATAGAAGTACAGAAGAGGATGTACTCGTACAAGATGTAGGTACCTTTGATATAAGTTTTATTGATATTTTTATTGAAAATATAAGTAATATATATAAAAAGATTATAAATTTAGAAAGAAAAAAAAAAAAAAAAACTATATGATATTAAAAAAGAATTATATGAATTGAGAACATTAGAGAATGATGAAAGGATTTTTGATGTTTTTGAAGAAAATGGATTGGAAGATTCTTTGAAATTGATTGTATCAATTGGATTAAGAGATGATGATAAGGCTGTGCAAATTCATTCAAGAGAAATTTATTCTATACTTGAATCTTTTCAAGCACCAGAGATTACAACTGAAATAAAATATAAGATAGTAGATAAGAAGGTGAAACCTATTGCTGGATCTTTGTTAGAAGATTCTAAAGAATAGATATAAAAAGCATTAAGGAAAAAGAATTCAAGAGATCTTAGGAATATTGGACATAAGTTCACTAAAGAAACTTTTGAAGAATAAAAGATTGGCTCATATGGTTCTTTATTAACAAAAAAAATTGAATATTTCAAAGAAATGTTAACAAAACGAGATAAATTATTTGCCTTTGAATCTCATGAAATTAGGTATGTGAATCCAAATGTTATAACTCCAATAGTTATTTTCACTATACCGTTGTCGTGTAGTAATACGACTACTAGGTGAAAGAGGGGAGGAATGATTATATTATAGAAGAGCTCAAATGAAAATATTTGAGAAAATTATCTTAGAAAAATAGATAATAGACAAGGAGGTAGTAAAAATTAAAAAGTGCTAATGCTGCCTTTTATAAAAGGGATTTCTACTTACTTTGTAAAGCCATAAAAATGGTAAAACAAAGTAGATTAGAAAAATAATTGGTATAGGTATGTTTAATAAGAAGTTAAGAGTAGGTTTTAGAAAAATTTACCTCAAAACTACAAGAGTTGATATCCGGAGAGGGCCGGTTAAGAACCTGGGTCGAAACCAGACCCCAGGGCACAAAACCGCGTGCCGACGGCGAATGGAGAGTCTTTTTGCAGATCGGAGATTGGGGTTAGGGAGTGAACTTGAAGGGTTTTATATAGGAGTTGATTTTGAGTGATTTGGAGAGAAAACGACTTTGTAATAGCTTTGCAAAGTCAGGGTTTATTTTGGCTACTTGAGATTTTGTGAAATAAATTAGGGTTGATGGTTTAGGCAATTCCAGAAGCTTTGCAGCAGATCTACGGCTGGAAATTTGTGGGTTTTTGGGTATTGTTGTTGTCAATGTGTGCTGTGAATTTGAGATTGATCTAACGGTTTGATCAAAGGTTATTGAAATTTATGTGAGTTGGGGTCTCTGGAATTGGGTTTTAAAGGTCAGTTAGGGTTTCGCAGATTTTGATCAATCTATCGGTTGGATTGGGGTGAAATTTATGTGTGTGTGTAGAAGACTTAATTTCCTACATGCTTGTGAAATTTGGAAGCAGTTGAACGGTGCAAATAGGAGGTTTAGGCACTGGAATATTGGCGTGAAGATTGGAGAAGGAGGCCGGCTGATACCCGAGCAAATTTGTAAGTTTTTCTTCTTCTTGGTAAGTTGGATCTTCTTCAAACTTGGTGTGTGTGTTTTTAACTTAATTGTTAAGGTGTATGAAATATTTCAATCAAGATCAACGGTTTGTTTGGTAGTTATTGTGGTTCTAAAACTGCCTTAGAAATTGCTTAGGGTTTGACTTAGGGTTTGATTAGGGTTTGACTAGGGATTTGACTTAGGGTTTCATTAGGGTTAGGATTTCATTAGGGTTTGACTTAGGGTTTGATTAGGGTTTGACTAGGGTTTGATTAGGGTTTGACTAGGGTTTGACTTAGGGTTTGATTAGGGTTTGACTAAGATTTGACCAAGATTTGAGTTAGGGTTTGATTAGGGTTAGGATTTGATTAGGGTTTGACTTAGGGTTTGATTTGACTAGGATTTGACTTAGGATTTGATCAGGGTTTGACTTAGGGTTTGACTAGGGTTTGACTAGGGTTTGACTTAGGGTGACTAAGGTTTGACCAAGGTTTGACTTAGGGTATGACTAAGGTTTGATCAAGGTTTGACTTAGGGATTGACTAGGGTTTGAATAAGATATGATTTAGGGTTTTAAGATTCTATTTTTAGTATTTTCTAAATTTAGCATTTTATATATTATTTTCTATTATGATTATTGAATGACTCATTTATTCTTCTTTTATAATTTCTTTAAGATTGAATCAAGCTGAAAAATATTGTTAAGGTTTAATAGAAGTTAATTAAGATTCTATTAGAATTGTTAGGATTTTGTTGTGGCGTATTTTCTTTTTATCTTCCACAGCCAGGTGCCCGGAGCATTCTCAAGCAAGACTTCACGTATTACGACACCGTATGTATTTTGAAATTTGAGGCCAATTTTAATATCAAGGATACATTTGCCAAGTTTAATAGAATTATTGAAAGAAAAAATGAAGATAAAGATTTTGAAACCCTTTTTTGTACTATATTCTAGTCAATAGTTTATAATGTCTAAGAAAAATGGATTATTATGATTTATTCAAGATATATAACCAGTAAATGCAATGACTATCAAAAATATATGAATTGGACTAATAGTAGATGAATTTGTTAAAGGATTTGCATGCAAGGCAATCTATTCAATGGATGATTTGTATTTAGGCTATGACCAATTTCAACTTACAATAGAGAGTAGAGACATGACAACAATGAGAACACCACTTGGACTAGTTAGAATGTGTATTCTTCCTTAAGATGCTACCAATTTAGTAGCACATATAATGAATGGGATGAATAAGGTATTAAGAGATTTTATTCCTGAGAACACTATGCCTTTTTTAGATGATGTTCTTATAAAAGGGTATAAAAAAGAAAACAAGGATGAAACTTTAGATAATAAAAGATGTGGTAAATATGCTATTAATCATATACAAGATTGTGAAAAAATATTAACTCGACTTAAAGAAGTTTATTTTATATTATTAGATAAAAAATCTATATTTAGAATATAAAAAATTATAATTATTGGATATTTATGTGGATTTTATAAAAATAAACTAGATCCAGCTAAAGTTGATGCAATTGGAAGAATGAAAGAAGATTGCAGTTCTTTAACAAAGGTGCAAAGGTTTTTGGGTGCATGTATATTTTACCATATTTGGATTCCTTACTATGCTCATATAGCAGATCTGTTGTATGAATTATTATGCAAAGATTATAGGTTTAAATGGGAAGAAAAATATATTAAAGTAATGCAAAGATTGAAGGATTTATTGACATCACCTCCAGTGTTGAGAAAAATTGACTTTAAGTACAATAGACCAATAATTCTTATAATGGATACTAATCCAATTGCTATCAAATGGGCCATAGGTCAAGATGATTCAAATGGACATAGATTTTTAGTTCAATTTGGAGCTAAGGTTCTAAGCATTTGCCAATGTGCATATTCACAAGTGAAAAAGAAATTATAGGAAGTTATTTTAGCTATGAAAGCTAAAAAAGATTACTTAATTAGAGCAATGGTGGTGATTGAAATAGATTGTTTGTCTTTACTTGGGATGATTATTAAATGGACAACAATGGATATTATAATATTGAGATGGATTGCTTATATCAAGTCATTAAATCTGAAGTTTAGATATGTTGCGAGAAAAAATCATCTAATAGCAGATATGCTATCTTGAATAAAATATGATGGAAAAGATGAGATGATTGAGGATATTGATGATGTGAGTATAAAGTTTTATTTAGTTTTACAATTAAACAAGGAAGATATGTCATTTCATAAAAAAAATTATGATGGAAAATTATTAAATATTGGACATTATTTGAGCACATTAACCAAGCAAACTGATTGGTTTATTGACAAATTTAAACAAATCAAGAAAAAAGAATACAAGTTTTTATTACAAAGAGGATTTTTATGGAAGAGGCCAAAATCAAACATTGGAATGTCGCAACGAGTAGTAGGTACCAAAAAAGATTAATAAAAACTATTCAAGGAATTTCATGATTGTCTATAGGCGGGACATAGAAGAATTTGGGCTACTTTTGCTAAATTGAAGGAACGATATTGGTGAAAGAATATGTATTGAGATGTGGCTTTATTTGTGGAATCTTATATAATTTATCAAACATATTTAAATATATGTCATGAAGATGGTCTACATCCAACATATTCTTTGACTATTCATTTTAAATGGATTGTGGATTTGATTATTATGCCAATGGGATTATGAAAAATGAAATATTTAATTTCAGCTTGTGAAAATTTATCAAACCAAGTAGTAGGTAAGGCATTAAAAACAAAGTCTACAAAAGGAATTTGTAGATTTTTACTTGATGATGTTATTTGTCACTATGGATGTATAGGAAAGATCATTGCAAATTGTAGAAAATTGAATGTTCATAAAGCTTGTGAATTCTTTAAGAAATGCAAAATTAAACTATCATTGACTATTGCTTATAATCCATAGCAGAATGCAAAGAATGAACATAGACACCCACCAATTATAAAAGCTTTAGTTAAAATTTGTAATAGAAGAGTAAAGGAATGGCCTCGACTTCTATCTTATGTAATATGGATTGATCAAACAATACATAATTTAGTGTTGGGATATATGCCAGTGCAACTCATAACAGGTCAAAAATCTATTATGCCAATTGAAGAACATGTACCAACTTGGAATGTGCTACCTTAAGAAGATGGATTAACAAGAGAAGAATTGTTGGCTATTAGAATTTGGCAACTTGAAGAAAGATCAAAAGATGTCAAATTAGCATTAAAACAATTACAAGAGGCAAGGCTAAAGAATAAGGCTCGGTTTGATAAATAACATCGATTGAGGCTTAGAGCAATTGAAGAAGGCAATTGGATACTTGTTTATGATAGTAGTTTGGATAACTAGCATAATACTTTATGGAAATTTTCAACATATTAGTTTGAATTGTATATAGTAGTAAAAGTCCATAACAATGACATGTATTTATTGAAGGAATTGGATGGTACAAGGTTAAAAATACCTATTTTTGAGAAGCAAGTGAAGATTTTTAAAAGACGCGATGGAAAAATAAATGTGGAAGATCATGTTGAAGATATCAATGATTTTGAAGAAGATAATTGTATTGAAATAGATGATGAATATGATGAAGAAGAACTTGGTATAAAAAATGAAGAGATAGTGTGATGCTAATTATGATATATGGTTCATTTGGCGCTTACCAGAGAATGTACAAGTTCAAAGGGGGTGGATGTTGTGTTGTAATACATTTATATGGTGAAAAATATAAATAAGAATAATTTCTACTTAATATTCAATTATCTTGGCTCAATAGAAACTCAAGATACTTAAGAAAATATTTATAAAAGCCTCTTAGATTATTTTCTTATTTTAATAGCTAATAGATAAAAATTAATTATTAAATTTTTCTTATAGGTTGTAGAAACTCTTACACTATTTTTATAAAGCCATAAGTTAATAAAAATAGGATAGAAGAGATAAATAGTTAATATGATTGATACTAGGATTAAGTTAAAAATAGAGTCAAGCTTAAAAATCCTTAGAATAAGTTGGGTTAATATCCAGGGATTGACTGTATATGAGATAGGATTGAAATCAGACCTCTAGCCACAAAAACAGCCACCAAGTGTAAGATATCAAGCCATTTGGAGATTGACAATTAGGATTGAAGAGCTAGCTTTAAGCTTCTTCCAAAGACAATAGGTTTATTTCTATATAGTTTGGAAGGACTTAGTAATTACTATCTAAAATTAGGATTTATATAGGAGATTAAGTTTTTATGCAATAAAGTTAGGACTAGCACTCTTGGCTATTGAGTGCAATTGAAATGACATCTATAGTTGAAAATTTGACAATATATGGATGATTGAGTGTGTTAAGATTTAATAAAAATTTGTAAAAATCTAATAGTGAAATCAAGATTTATTTGATCTTTAATATGAATAGGTACCAAAAATTGGTAGTTTATGATTGTTTAGGATTGCTGCAATATTTAAAGATCTATTAGTTGAATCAAAGTGAAATTCAACATAATATAGGAAGACTTCAAGAGCAAGATTTTCACCAATTTTTAGCTAAAGTTAATAGTTGGAGAGAGAAAAATTATTGCTGGGATATCTACATCAACTTTCAAGTTGGCGACCAAGTGACATCAGTGCAGTTTTTGGTCAATTTTTGAAAATTTATAAATTGGATTGAGCTGAAACTTTTTAAACATATAGAAGACTTATATTTGCATTTGTATACACAATTTCACACCAAATTGATAGTCAAATTAAGAGTTATATTTTACTAAATTTTATTAACAAAGATTAAGACTTATAAGGAGAAATCTAAGTTATTTAATTGTGACAAGTAACAAAGCAATTGGATTTTATATATAATTGAAGTTACCAAAAAGAGTGTTTTTAAATACTTTGTATTAACTTAAGTACTCAAAAATTGAAATTTGAATCATATTTTTCTTATATGGATGAAACCTATTAAGTATTCTTGAAGATTTGTGAATTATAACCTAATCTTCTATAACCACGTGCCTGGTACATTTCCAAGTATAACAACATGTAATACAATAACAATCCCTATTGTAGCTTGACAAACCCATTTTCTAACATTTTGTCTTCTTTGATAGCCATACTTTTCATTTTGTGGTTGCATTATTTCTTTTGACAATGCTGAGCAGTGTGCTTAGGTTCTTCACAATATAAACACAATCTTTCTTGATGACAACAAGTCTTTTCTTATTTAGTAAGAAATTTAAAATGTACCATGTCAATTTATATATCTTCTACTTCTGAATGTATATATTGAGAAGTCGTTGATGTTACCATTGTATTATAATAATATTTGAGCTTCTTTGTGCGACTCTTAATTTAAAATTTAAAAAGCTGATTATCACACTTTATAGCAAAATCAATTGCTTGACTCTATATTTGAGGATCGGATAAGTTGAGCATCAATTTCTTTACCTCATATTGTAATCCATAGAAAAATTGGTTAATAAGTGCAACATTATCCTACTTAGTGTCAATTGCTAATTGTCAAGATTGTGAAGCATATGATATAATTGATTGATTGCTTTGTCGCAAGGTGTAGATCTTGTTGGTTGCAACATGAATTGCATCATGTTTTCTATACAATGATTGAAACTCCGCTAAAAATACCTCCAAATTATCCAATATTAAATTATATGATTTAAAAAAAGATGAAAACCTTGATAAGGCAGAGCCTGAAAGTAGAGTTCTAATAAACCTGACTTGTGAACTTTAGATTGGATAACTTTGGGATTGAAGTTCAATGACTAATTGTACTTGATTGATGAAATTCAAAATTTAGATCTGGTGCTATCAAACTTCTCTAGCAAATTAATTTTTGGTCCTTTGATACTTGAATGGTGTTCAATTGTAGGTGAAGTGGTATGGCTTGAAGCAGCTCAAATCATCTCTATATCTTCACTTCCTGCTAATCTTGTTATTTTTTATAGTGGTGCATTGAATTGATACATTGCAAGCATTAATTCTCTCATTTGCTCTTGCATTTGTGCCATTGCACTCTTCATTTTTGCAAGCTCTACTATGATATTATAAAAGAAAGAAAAAAAAAAAATATCTACTCTCACTATAAAATAAAATACTCAAGAATAAAGAAAAAATTCTAGGAATATCAATTTAGAAGTAGGTAATTTATAACTTCTAATATACTCATGTCTTATTAAACAAAAATGGATAATCCACTCTTAATTTAAAAAAAACAAAGCTCTGATATTATAACTTTACTCTTATCAATTTGTCAAGGCCACAAACTAAAATAAATATCTAAATTAGTCAAAACTATGTAAAAGAAAAATAACAAAATAGAAACAAAGGAATATGTATAATCAAGAAGAAACTAGAATAGCTTTTATCAAAGATTAGAAAATACAAGAGTCTCTTGAACTATACTAGAAGCAAAAAAAGACTTGATAAGAGTGAAGAAGGCTTCACTCTTGTCTCTATATATACTATTTATCTAAGAACTATATGGCGGTGTCATACTGCATTTACGTGTAGTATATAAAAATATGAAAAATCTTGTATCTATTGTTAATATATGTGTGAGTGCTAGAGGTTATTTTAGAAGATATTATAAGGAGAGGATTTATTATAGCCACTTAATTAGTGAATTAAGATGGCTATTTGTTTTGTTCTTACCTTATTTATATCCTAGAATAGACTCTTTTGTAATTAGAAGAAAGATAAAGGTTGTTTACCTTTCTTGTTGACTTTTGAGGTAGAATGGACCTTATGAAGGGTAAGAAAGAAGAGCATGGGGTGAATAAGGCCCATCCAATAGGATTTGGCTGCCCATGTGGGCGTCTCATAGTCTAATATAGAAAGAAAGGGAGATATACTCCTCTTGTTAGACCGAGCGAAAAAGGAATTTTTGAGTGGTGAACTTTGGAGAAAGATAGCTCCGAGGAGATAGAAGTGTTTGTAGTGAAAATTGGTGGGTGTGTTCTTCAAGTTGTGAGGATTCTAGAACCTACTCACTTGCTTGTATTGGAGTTGTGAACAAAAGGTTATGCTTGTTTTAGTAGAGTGAGGTTTGCTGCCACCCGACGAAGAGGGGCAGAAACTTCGAGCTGCCACTGCAAGTTTGATTTCAACTCTTTCTTAGTGAAATTTATAGAGAGTGTGGAAGATTGTGCTAGCTATCTATCAAGACATCTCTTGTAGCATTTGGAGTTGGAGAGCAAAAGTTGTGAGCTTGAGAGTGGGAAAGGGTTTGCTGCCACCCGACGAAGAGGGGCAGAGACTTTGTTCAACCACCCAAGTCGGACAGTCTCTTCAATCCTTTTGATATTTTAGGTGCTTATAGTAGCTTGTGTAAGCTTTCTACAAAAACAAAAATCAATACATTTGGAGCTTTGATGAAAGTTTTATGAGCCGTGAAGTGTCAAAGAGGAAAAATTGTTGCTAAGGTTTGAAGAGTAGAATCGACTAGCTACAAAATCTGGAGTTTGAGAGGCATGCATGCGAAATTTTAGAACAAGCTAGATGATGGAGTGAGCTTTCTAAAAAGCTATTGCATGTCCAATTTGGAGAAGGGAAGTGATCACAACAAAGGCTGAAGTGAAGAGGAGCTTTGCTGCCTTTGCATTTGCTTGGAAATTTTAGCGCCTATTTTTTTTAGCCATAACTTTTAAATGGTAAGTCATCTATTTGTGAAATTTTGATATGTTTTACAATGGATTATTGGCTTTCCATAGGCTATAAGCACGCTTGATTCGACCTTTGGATGAATTTTTAGTGATTTATTTAGTTTCAGTTTGTTGTATAACTTGTATTCCTCATATGCGGTTGTATTTTGAGGTATACTTGAATACATACATACTTTGCTTATACTTTTTAGACAAGTATATATACTTGTATTTATACAAGTATTCTATAAGTATTCTACAAGTATTATACCAAGGATTTATACAAGTATTTATACAAGTATTTGTATAAGTATTATTCAAGTATTTATACTTTATATTTGTACAAGACTTGTACAAGTATAATACAAGTATAACTTGAAAGCTTGAAGAAATATTGTGCAAGTATAGAACATACTTGCACGGCTTCCTCTCATGTTCCCTGCTAGTTCTAGTAGCAGCTAGGAACCCGGCGTTTTCCCAAGGCGAATTCTCTCTACCCGACATAATTGGTGCTTCCACTGAGAGCTGCTTTGGGGCTACTAGTTTTGGCTAAGGTAATATGGAGGATATTGGAGGGGCTTCCTCTGGAGCCCAATCAAACATGGATACCATTCTAGGAGCTTTGGCAATATTTATGGATCAATATAAAACTCAAGCTGGAGGTAATGGAGCTACCAAGGCTTTGAAGGGTGTTGTTGACAAGATTGGAAGATTTGACGGAAAGGACATCACCAGGTTTTTGAAGGTTTATGTTTGTGAGATGGAGGTGCAACAGGTACCTGAGGCTCGAATGATACAAACTTTCACATTAGTTGTTGTGCCTGAGATTCGTGAAAAAGTGGAAGAAATTCGAAGGGATGCAAATTTTATTACTTGGATGACATTTGAAGAGAGATTGCGTGATGAGTATTTTGAAGAAGACTCAGAGAGGATGACCAAGAGGTCTTTTATTGATTGGATTGAACAGCGGCCTGGAAATACTATGGGTCCAAATGAATTACTGCGAGATTTTGAGAAGAAATACAACCAATTGCCTTTAGCAGAAAGGCGTCTTTTTGATACTAGGAAGGCTGAGTTGTTCTTGCAAGCAGCAGATGATGCTTTGGAAGATAGACTCTTTTTGCTTTTAGGTGATCGAACCACTGAAGGAGGTTTTACAAATGATTGGAGGAGAGTAGAGGAAGCAGTCGCTCTTGTGGCAAAGCAACGGAGAATGAAATCCAGAAGTGTGACAACTCAGATGGATGTAATACCAAAGCCTGCTACAAAAGCTTCCAAGGTATCATTTGCTCCAACCTCTTCAACAACATCTCCTAAGATGGTCAAGACAGTTGAAGAAAAAACTTTAGATGAGCTTATAAAGGGTATTAGGGATTTGAAGGTGGAAATGAGTGAATTGAAAAAGTCTCGAGACCCTCAATCATCTGAAGGTGCAAGATCATTTGTGAGGAGATGCGTTTATTGTGATGGAGAAGACAGTCACAATCTTCGGAGTTGCAAATCATGTGATGAAGCTATTAAAGCAGGCATTATTGTCTTCAAAGATGGTAAGATTCATGATGCATCTACTAACTTGCCTTTGAGTACCAACTTTGGCAAGGGAGGAATGAAAAAACTTATGGAAGAAAAGATGAGAAGGTCTAATTGTTTACATGGACAAGGTGCTGAGACATTCCATATAGGAGTGGAGCAACAAACAATTAAGACTTTAGAAGCTCCATCTGTTGAAATTTTGCGCAGAGGGGCTCAAGCCATTCGAAATGTCACTGGTTGGGATGACCCTGTTGAAACAGCTAGCATCAAAGTTTTTTTAGGTCAAGTTCAAGACAAAACTAAAGACTATGATGTCTTTGTTGAAGAGAAGAGAGGGCGAACCTCTGAGAATGATGATACAGAGGAGCCAATATCTAAGAGAAAAATCCAGGAGCTCAAAAAAGGTGAAAAGGTAGAAGGTCCTGCTGCTCATACACGGCAAAGACCTGGGAGGTCTTCTGTCTTTGATCATTCAGGAGAAGGGCCACTTCTAAAGGAAAAATGGGAAGATAGGACAGACAATGCCAAAGAAAAGGAAAGGGAAGCTGATTCTAAAGGAAAAGGTAAGGGACCTGCGTATAAGCTTCAATCTGACATTGAATCTTTCATTGACATGAAAGGGGTGTTAGAAGAAAGAATCGTGGATGCCAAGATTGAATTTACATTAAGAGAGGCTCTTGGCATTGCTAAAAAAGATTTTCATGAATTGATCATTGATGTCATTAAGAGGAAGAGACAGATGACAGTTGAAACAGTCATGATGAAGGCTCTGGACACGCATATGACCAAAGATGAGGAATTTGAAATTGGACAAGTATTTGCTTTGATGTGTGATCCAATAACTATGGAAGAGAAGGCTAATAATGGTCAAATGGTTAAAGAACAAAATGACTATTTGACTAATGAGGAGGAAGATATGATCTTACAAATGTTTGCACAAACCTGTGTGGTCAGTAACAAGAGTGATATGACCAAAGATAAAGGTTTTGTGGAATATGAGAAGATGGTGGAAAATAACAAAGAAGGGATTAGAGACTATGATATAAAGGTCCAGGCCTTACAAATTCAAGAAGAGAAAGTTGGAGAAATAGAAGAATTTTTCAATGGAGAAATGGAAGATGAGATTTTACAAATGTTTGTTGGAATGAATATGAGTAAAAGAAGGATTATTATATATACAATATATATCCAAAATGAAGGTGAATTTGAATATGGAGGAGCGCAAGGCTTAACAAAAGAAGCCCAGACTATCCAAATTCAAGAATGTGTGGTTGAAGAAATAACAAATGAAAAGATGATTCATAAGGACACAAAGGTACTTATCTATGCAAATAACTACAACTTTGAGTGTGGTAAAGAAGAAAAGGTGGACTATTATCATTTATTTTGGACAATTGTGAAGCTTAGAGAGCTTGAAGATATGATTTTAGCTTTGATTATTCATGGCTTCCAGATAAAAATCATATCTAGAAGACTTTTTGACAGGGGAAAATGGCCCATTGAAATAAGCTAGAAATCGATACTAAGAGTTTCAAATAATGTGGAAACATATAGAAGACGGGATGAAAAGTTTCAAACCAATGATCTTGAAGAATTCTTAACTCCATCAAGGAACAAAGAAATACCAGAAGGTGATGAAGAGATTGAAACGGAGGATGAAGAGGATTAAACTTGGCACATACCGGAGGATGTGCAGGTTTAGAGGGGGAGCATGTCATACTGCATTTACGTGCAGTGTATAAAAATATGAAAAATCTTGTATCTATTGTTAATATATGTGTGAGTGCTAGAGGTTATTTTAGAAGATATTATAAGGAGAGGATTTATTATAGCCACTTAATTAGTGAATTAAGATGGCTATTTGTTTTGTTCTTACCTTATTTATATCCTAGAATAGACTCTTTTGTAATTAGAAGAAAGATAAAGGTTGTTTACCTTTCTTGTTGACTTTTGAGGTAGAATGGACCTTATGAAGGGTAAGAAAGAAGAGCATGGGGTGAATAAGGCCCATCCAATAGGATTTGGCTGCCCATGTGGGCGTCTCATAGTCTAATATAGAAAGAAAGGGAGATATACTCCTCTTGTTAGACCGAGAGAAAAAGGAGTTTTTGAGTGGTGAACTTTGGAGAAAGATAGCTTCGAGGAGATAGAAGTGTTTGTAGTGAAAATTGGTGGGTGTGTTCTTCAAGTTGTGAGGATTCTAGAACCTACTCACTTGCTTGTATTGGAGTTGTGAACAAAAGGTTATGCTTGTTTTAGTAGAGTGAGGTTTGCTGCCACCCGACGAAGAGGGGGCAGAAACTTCGAGCTGCCACTGCAAGTTTGATTTCAACTCTTTCTTAGTGAAATTTATAGAGAGTGTGGAAGATTGTGCTAGCTATCTATCAAGACATCTCTTGTAGCATTTGGAGTTGGAGAGCAAAAGTTGTGAGCTTGAGAGTGGGAAAGGGTTTGCTGCCACCCGACGAAGAGGGGCAGAGACTTTGTTCAACCACCCAAGTCGGACAGTCTCTTCAATCCTTTTGATATTTTAGGTGCTTATAGTAGCTTATGTAAGCTTTCTACAAAAACAAAAATCAATACATTTGGAGCTTTGATGAAAGTATTATGAGCCGTGAAGTGTCAAAGAGGAAAAATTGTTGCTAGGGTTTGAAGAGTAGAATCGACTAGCTACAAAATTTGGAGTTTGAGAGGCATGCATGCGAAATTTTAGAACAAGCTAGATGATGGAGTGAGCTTTCTAAAAAGCTATTGCATGTCCAATTTGGAGAAGGGAAGTGATCACAACAAAGGCTGAAGTGAAGAGGAGCTTTGCTGCCTTTGCATTTGCTTGGAAATTTTAGCGCGTACTTCTTTTAGCCATAACTTTTAAATGGTAAGTCATCTATTTGTGAAATTTTGATATGTTTTACAATGGATTATTGGCTTTCCATAGGCTGTAAGCACGCTTGATTCGACCTTTGAATGAATTTTTAGTGATTTATTTAGTTTCAGTTTGTTGTATAACTTGTATTCCTCATATGTGGTTGTATTTTGAGGTATACTTGAATACATACATACTTTGCTTATACTTTTTAGACAAGTATATATACTTGTATTTATACAAGTATTCTATAAGTATTCTACAAGTATTATACCAAGGATTTATACAAGTATTTATACAAGTATTTGTATAAGTATTATTCAAGTATTTATACTTTATATTTGTACAAGACTTGTACAAGTATAATTCAAGTATAACTTGAAAGCTTGAAGAAATATTGTGCAAGTATAGAACATACTTGCACGGCTTCCTCTCATATTCCCTGCTAGTTCTAGTAGCAGCTAGGAACCCAGCGTTTTCCCAAGGCGAATTCTCTCTAC